>JALIZH010016225.1:0-35666 GCA_030522465.1 Rhipicephalus appendiculatus | reverse complement strand
AAAAAAAAAGTATTATACAGTTATTTACAATTGCAATGTGCATGTAGCAATATATTAAATATGGTAGATCTGCAATCGTCAATAAAGTGTGAGCTAATTATTGCCTACAGTAGGACATTGTTGACATGTTCACGCTGGGCAATATGCAGTACGCTTTGTCATTGTGCTGCCACCCTAGCTTTGTAACTGCTCTCATAGTCTCTCTCTTTTTCTTTAACTGTAGTGGAGCAATATCTGCACAGTGGGCTAGTGTATTGCAACTCTGCAAAGACAACAGAGAGCATAGGGGTATGTGCAATATTGGACAGAAAAACGTCTTTCTCAAGAGGATCACAGGTTAGAGTCTCTTGCCCAAATTAAGAGAATGACAGGCCACAACTTGCATGTTGTAGGTTATACTGAATGCAACAGCACCTATGCTTACTCTCAACGTTCATAAGAATTTGAAAAATTGAATGTTTAATGCAAGTATGCAAATTGCACAAAGGAGACAGAACAAGCATGAAACTGAACATATTAAATGACTCCAACAGGCAGTGTGCACACAAACAATATGGTTAGTAACAGCCACAGTAAAATTCTGTCACTTTCATGACTAGGGGCGTGCAAAAGTTGTTCATGTTCACTTCAGGCCCGAAAGTGTTCCGAAATTCTTTAGCCACCAATTTACATGTAATTTACCCGTTTCGCGGCACATTTAAGCGACAAAATATACGATTCTGGAATATAAAGTAGATAAGTAAAGCTTAGAAATAAATTCATGTAATTGACCGACTGAATAAGAAGTAGTGAAATGAATTGCCCTAATAGAAATTAGGGCGATTGAAGTCGCCACTTCCTTTCATTACACAGTGGACTAAGAGGGGTGCCATGTCGGAAGACTCTGGATTAATTTTGACAACCAGGATGGTCGAAATTAAGCGAGTAAACCAAGGTTACAAAACCTAAATGAACTAAGAATTAAACAAGTTGGCATGGTTGCACCTCGTGTAAACGAGGACAAAGATGCTTCACAAACATGGAAAGAACTTTTGTTCTCCATACATCACGCCTTTACAGACATCACGAACACCGTGGCAGAGTGTTAACACTAATGACTGATTATAATCAATTCAATACACCCGCAGAAGAAACAATGAAGACCGCAAAGTCGATAAGGCTGTCTCTGGTTTATTGAAGGGCTCCTTGGAAAGACATCAGCTCTGAGGATAAATGCAAAGACAGCAGATTGGATGTGGCTGCAGCCTTCCAGAGCTGGCTGGCTTCTCCTAATGCGTGCCACAAATCCTCTCCATATTGATAGTACTGGAGCTACCACAAAGCCAACCTGGCTTCAATAAACAGAGTGTAGTCAATCGCCAGTTTGGTTTGGCAAAATGACTAGCTTAGCAGGGGCGTAGCCAGAATTTTTTTTCGGGAGGGAGGTTTAACCATAGTTTATGTATGTTCGTGCGTGCGTTTGTATGTGTGCGTGTATATGTACGCAAGCAAAATTGAAAATTTTCTGGTAAGGTCTAACCCCACACCCCCCCACCCTTGGCTACGCCCCTGTAGCTTAGCAATGATTTGACCCGACCAGGCACCGCTGCCTTGTGAAAATGTTTAGGTTTCCAGTTTCAATGTTATGGTGATCAGGGATAACTTGTAATGCACGTTGCTGAGCAATAATCAACCGAGTGCCGAGGCTGAGGAGCTAGAATAATTTATGCTCAACAGATAAGCGATGATGTTTATCTGTAGCTGCATGTTTAGTGCTAATGTGTACATGCAAGATGCATCGCTTCTAAAAACAATGATTGTAGTCACTGATATCACTGAATGGCTGGCACAGGGTCGACGATTCCTCAATAAGTGTTACATCGATCCGCGAAAGAAGTGCTTTGGTTGCAATATTCATCGGACGATCACTATTAACGGCTTGATTGTTTGCTTACAATCGCCACGCAGACTTCACCGTAAAACAATGCATTCTGCCGGCCCTACTAAAGGCGTATACATACATGGTGGCCGAACTGGACTCTAAAATGATACTTCATCCTAAGGTGATTCCAACGGAAGCACCTTTCACCAGAACAACAGTGCTGCCTAGCTCACGTAACATATCGATCTATAACTGCGCGAACCTGCTATGACGTGGGCGCACCTACGAAGAGCCCGGGGTTGAGGTGACATATCATAGGTCAACACAGGATGGCTGACCGAAACCGCTACGTTTTAAAAGTTAGCTTCAAGATCGCCAAGGCCCGCTTGACAACTACGCCCACACGTCATCTAGCTCTCGTCGCGCTCTAGATTTTTTTTTTTTAATCCCTTCTTTCCTCCCACATACCTGAGCCGCCGAAGCCGTCAGGAAAGGGTTGGGTGCCGGTGAGGAAGACAACTATGTGGTTGATGCTGTCCGGGTCCGGTATGTTGATGAGAAACTTGGTCTGGTCGACGGTCTGAAAGTCCGTCTGCACCTGCATTGGGAACGACGTTAGCGCAAATTCTCGAAAAGCCTCGGCTCACCTACCAGGCGTCCCGTTACGATGGCGCCGAAGATGCTCATGTTGCTGCCGGGACGGCACGCCGTGCAAGCAGTCGCAGATCAGTCGCAACAATACGACAGCGGGTTTGTGCCTGCTTCTGAAACCACGCTTCGCCCATAAACACCGGTTTACCTGCGGCGCTGATGATGATGATGAGGTCAGCTACCTCTGACAGCGAAAAAAAAACTACAAAGACAACCCGTAAACTGCGAACGTGCTCAATAAAGCAAACTCTAGATAATTGCTTATCGGATTACGCATTTTACGGGGTATTTTTGGCGCGGAACGAACGCTCATAGTACGTGCGTGATAAGCGTGATCACTGGTTTCGTACGAATGTGACAGGTCATCATCATCATCAGCTTTCGATCAGCTGTTTGAGCTGTTTCTTGTTTCGTGCTCGCTGATGGAGACGCGCCTACCGTTTGAAAAAGCGCTGCGGATGTTCGGCTGTCAATGAAACGCTGCCGCTATGTCACGCGCGGAAGCAAAAGGTACGCAGCGATTGAAAGAACCTGTTTGAAAGCGTCCATAAACGGGCATCATAACATGCAGGCCCGATATCTCGGCGTGGTTGGTCAACCCAGTACGTTCTTGTTGTTGTTGGACCATTAAATGGCTATTAAAGCGGAAACAACGTGGTTTAGCTCTGAATAAAGCGTACTGGAAGACGGCGATAGAAGTGGGAGAACGAAATACCAGGCTAGAAAGAAACTTGCATAACGTTTCATTCGACTATGTCGATATTCTTGGACTTCAGTGGACACACGTCAATGTGTCTGATCATACGGATCGTGGTGTTGAGCATACCTTGCGGAGGTTTTCTGTAAACGGTAAACCTTTGTAGTTTGTGCCTGCGAAAACGACCGTGGAGAGAAGAGCCTGGATAGCGGCTGTGACCTTCGCGCTATCGTTGAGTCTATATGCGCTGCTGTGGGACATGTTTATAGCACACTCAGCTGATATATTCAGATTGCATGTCAAGGACAAGCAGCAGTGGCACGAAAGGCCGCCAAAGTTATGAACGCTTTTCGTGTTCTTTAATAGGGTTTCTTTTGTAATATTCCCTAAATTTAAACCAAGTACCTAGTGCGAAGAACGGTGCGCTGACAATAAGATGTGGTGTTGTATGGCATTGACCAGTCCATTTCTCGTTCCAGCCCTGTTTTCGTTCATCTGGATTGTTATCTGGATCTGGATGTTATCTTTTCGAATTTGTATCAAAACAATGTGCTGAACTGCACCTTACTGTGCGTTGCATTTGAAATTAGTTAGCATTACCACAAACCTTCTGTAAATTACTTAAGTTGATATCTACACCATAAACACGCTTCTAACGAACACCCCTGTATCATCAGCCTCTACGTGGCATTCTGCTATGTTCTTGTATTTCCACTAAATCTGCATGCACGCCATTTTCAATATGCAGAGTACTCGTGCTCAAAATTTACGAGTACAGCATTTGAAGTTCTTACGGAACAGCCTGTATGAATAGACTTACTCAAATGGACATTTGCGAAACAGTTACCCACATTTATGAGTAAGCATGTCTCACGCAGGCTGTCAATCCAATATGTCAATTTAGATGAATTAGTTTATTAATGTGAAACCATTACCTGTCATCAGAAAGCTGAGGCAGAAAAAGCAGTACACAGATTAAGTCATATTTGAGAGTGTGAACGGGGTCGTTTGGAAATTGAATGTTCAGAAACCGTACATCGGTGGTCAATTGGCTAGAAGATAACCAAGTCTCAACAACGCGAGAGGCAGAGGGAACAGTTGCAGCGAGGCAGTGTTTTGGCCGATGCAAGAGACCCACGTAGCTGCTCCACGGCCGCTGCCCCTAACCAATGAGAAATTGAAAGGTAAAGGAAAGATGCGGAGGTTAACCAGAGTTTATCTCCAATTCGCTGCCCTGCACTTGAGAAGGGGAAGAACATGCAAGACCTGAGGAATTGAAGAATCGATACGACACGATCCCTCTGCGTCTTTGGAGAACACCATCTTCGAGCTCAGCAGCATTCCTCCAGAACACTAAACCCAGCGGCACACTCAGCAACAAGCTGTGCTCTTGCATTTACACATCATAAGAATTGCTTAGATGCCCCGATAGTTTTAATTTCAACGTGTTTGTATTCCTTCAAGATGATGCACATCTGTAGCCTTTAACTCAATCACCACTCACTCCACTATGGGTGCAGATGTATCCAGTGTGGAACACAAAATAGGCATGCACCTTCACCAAGTTCGGTGTTTTTTCACTTCTATTTCTATTTTTTTTTAACATTTCATTCAATGTAACGCTCATGTTTCATCAACCTTAGCCATAAGCATTAGTGACAGAAGTGTTCCTTTTTTTTCTAGCGCATGCACAAATATGTTCATTGTAGTGCAGAGAGCTCCCTTTTGTTGTGTCAGTTGTAAGTTAGTGCTTGTGTTGAATGTGTGCGTTCTAAAATTGCCTCATGTGTTCCACGCTATTTCAACCTTACAGCTTTGGTGCTTCTGTGAAGTAACTCATTTTGATGTTGCACATGCATAGAGATCACAGGTGTTTTGAGAGCTGAAATAACCCATAATATCATCTGCATCTATGGAAAACTGCGCATCGTACGTCAAATTTCATTTGATATGCTATGCATGAAGCTTGTTGGGCAGGTGATTATGGCGACATCGTGGTTAAGGCCGTTCCAGTCTTATGTTGCTCTAGGAAAAAGAAGAAGCAGAAAATGTTTTAGTACAGGCACGTGGGTGAAAAACTTGCTGTGCATGACCAGTGTGGTGAGATGTACGAGCTGCCAGGATAATGTAAGGAGAGCGATTGAGCGGGGAGTGAAATAATGAGATCGTTGCAGCGAGACGACGACAAGACAAAAGGTGAGAAGTTACACTTGGCTTTGAGGAATAAACATTGATGTCATATGAATAGGAAAAAAATTCACAGCATATCCACGGAGTGAATGATGATGAGTGGGCGAAGCTCCAGAGGTTCATTGGTAAACCGTGAATCTTCCGTGAATTCTGCCCAGTACATCATCAACGACGTTAGATGGTCAGTGAACGGTTGTGCAGCGCGAGCAGTCGGTTTTTTCAATCAAGAAACTCGCTAGCAGACGCTGCCTGTGTCGGCATTGCGAGGCGACAGAGGGGGGGGGGGACCGTAGGAGAGGAGAGAGAGGGGGAAGCATAGGAGAGGGCGAGGGAAGGAGGGGGAGAGCGGTCTCCTATCACACTAGAGCACGCATCTGCAACGCAGCGACGATGGGAACATATCCTTTGATGAATGGTCTTGCGTTCCACGTCTCAGTAAGGCAGAGCACGTCCACCGCGGTGACACGCATCTGCAACGCAGCGAGCGCCTTCGCACCATCTCATCTGCAACGCAGCAAGCGTCTTCGCACCATCTATTGATCAATTCACGTACTGCGGCACCTCAGCGCCATCTCGTACTTAAATTCGTCAACTATGCTGCACTAGCCCCATCTACTGCCATCTCGTGAGCACTTCACGAACTAGAGGTGGCTACATACTATGTACGGAGGAGGGAACGACCCACACCCTAAGGAGCTTCGCCCCTAAAAAAATGTGGGCAGCTTGCATTAGTGGTGCAAGGCTGTACTAACAGCAGAGCTTGTGGCCGATGTAGATTATTAGCAATGTCTTAATTAGCATGGTCTGACATAGGAAGGTCCAATTAGCATCATACTAACTAGAACATTGTTAATTAGTGAAGTTTTAATTAGTATGCCTTAATTAGAGTCATGTTCATTAGCATTGCCTTAATTGGCATGATAACAGTTATCAAGGTCCTAATTAGCATGGTATTAATTAGCTAGGTCATCTCTCTCTGTCTGTCTATTTCTTTGTCTCTTTCCCTTCTGTGCTTCTCTTATGTTTGCTTCAGAAGGCACACACATTGAAGAAATGCCTACATTACACATCGATCGTGTCAACCTCAGTATGTGTGCTGGCCACAGGCCTTATCTGCCAAATTACTAAGCAAAACAGAAAAATGTACTTAAACTATCCACATTTCTGAAATGTACATTGCCCAGTGCAAACAGTCTTTATTTATAGCCAATTTTAAGATGAAGAAGAGGACGAAGAGAGCATGCGCCTACTGAGTTATTGCATTGCACACATAGGTGCACCTTAGTTTTCTGGTCACGCAAAGTGGCGGAACAAAAAGCTTAAACAGCTTTGCTGTTAATATATGTGTATTAATTGTGCATTTGTTAGTTGTAGTGGAAAATGTATTCAGTGGTCTCTAAACTGATTTCAAGAACGCATGCCTCTTGTCAGCTCCACAAGTTTTTTTTTTCCTGTTCCACTGTAGCAGATGGCGCGTCAGCGGCCTCGGCAGCTTCTTCAAAGAGTGGGGTATGCGGGCGCATGACGTCCGAGTGTGGCGTGCTGGGTGTGTACCTGTCATCCTGGGATCACGTGATGGGGCCACAGCTGGTGTTCCGGTGGCGCATGCAGTGCCCCGGTGCAGTCCCCCGGTGTTGGCATCCCCGAACCTTCAGCTGAGTGCGGCCCGCACTTCCTCAAGTGCCACCAGTTTCTGGAGAATCCCGAAGGCTTCCTTGCTCGGGGAGAGGCACCACAGCAGGTCTGAATGTGCTGAACTTTATCAGTGCAGTGATGTGTTGTCAACGCTTTGTTAACCAAAGCAGGAGACAAGCTTGAAATTATAAACAAACAATCATCTCCCCTAACCCCTCCCCCCTCAATATTCCCTCCCCATCTTTAAACATATCTACCCCTCCCCAATTCGTCCATCGTGGTGGTACAGTGGTTACAGTGCTCGGCTGCTGACCCAAAGCATGTGGATCCAATCACTGCCGTGGTGGTTTCATTTTGATGGAGGCAAAAATGCTAGAGGCCCGTGTACTGTATGATATCAATGCATGTTAAAGAAGACTAGATGGGTGAAATATACAGAGTTCTGCCACTACGGCGTCTCTTATAATGCCTGTCATGGTATTGGGACGTAAAACCCAACAATTATTAGTATTACCCCCTCTCGCCAATTTGCCTCCACAACTACAAACAACTCTCCTTTTCTCCAATTGTAGACAAGTGTCTGTGTTGGTACCATCTGTGGCAGTGGCGTAGCCAAGGGGAGGGTTGGGGGGGGTTCAAACCCCCCCCGAAATTTTTCAGTTTTGCTTGCGTATATATGCACGCACACATACAAACGCATGCACGAACATACATGAAGTATGGTTGAACCCCCCCCCGAAAAAAATTTCTGGCTACGCTACTGATCTGTGGCAATGGTGTGAGGGGTGGCAGGTTAGAAGCCAAACTAAAACTAACAGTACATTGAGGGAGCCTCACCAACTAACTCATTCTTGTGATTAAAGTGTCGGTAGTTCGCAAGGTTCGTTTCAGCAAAATTTGTTCCAGCAGTACAGAACACAAAGTAGCCTGTAATTAGGGCTTCACTCCCCTTGGGTTTGACACCTCTGGTCTTGTAATTGACGCCTCCGTGTGCAGGCATCACGGCGTGACGAGGAGTACGACGTACACGCGGCCAGCGTACTGCAGCTGTTGCACGGGGGCCTGGAACGACGGGGTACGCGGTCGTGCCTGCTGCTGCTTCCGGACAAGCGGGCCGCGCTGCATGCGGTCACCTTCGATCTTTCGGCCGGGGCACCCGTGTGCCTGGCCGCTCTGTTCCCAATGAAGGCGCTGGCCGACCTCTGGCTCCTGCTGCCCCTCACAGACCTGACCCTGGCGCGAGTAGCACTGGTCTGCCAAACGCCTGGGGTATGTCACACCCAGAACACTGAACGGAGTGGGTAATGAACGTCTGGTTGGTTTGGTACTCCAGATATTTGGAAGGTGTTCACTCGGCAAGCAGACATACAGGCTGTCACATAAAGACGTTTCCATGGAAAGGCTTCAGACACTTCTCTCGCTGCTGTCATTTAAAAGATGGATATTCAACACGAAATTCAACTTAACATTTGGTATTATGTTCTTATTTTACAAAAGATGAAATTTCTGTGACCAGTGCCTGCAGCATACTACTAATGCTTTGTGACTGAAACGTACAGGAATCGAAATGGTGCACGTATCATACACAATTTGAAATTACATCACATCAGCGAGTAACAGTTGTGTAAGATGAAGTATAGTAGTTATTCTGTGGAAAGTGTTATTAGATATTAAAAAACGCAGTGTGGGATGCAGGGTGTGAGAATGGCTAGTTGCTTATCAAGTATGAAAGGAAGCAAAGTTGCGGATTCAAATGCGCGCAAAAGAATCGCCATTTACATATCTGTAGAAGTTATCTACAAAGAGTTTTATGAAGCAGACTTTGCATCTGTGGAGAAGCGACTACCTCTGGACTGTCCAGAAGACCTGTTAAGAGGTGGAGAGCCTAGGACTCCCGTCCCGACGTGTGAGGTGCCCTCTTGGTGAACAGTCGGGTGCCCTTGGGACCTTTTTCGAAAATATAGTTTTACCATCATGCTGGTTTGGGGATAGCACCTGAGGTTTCTGTGTTTTTGGGGCAGTCATTTTAACACCCTGGATAACCAGGAGCACATCACATGGCATCATGAGGTCAAGTAATTGCACGTTGAAGGTGTCCAGTGAACTGTTGCATGCTTAGATCTTATCCTGTTGCAAAAAAACACCAGTGATCTTTTTTCTTTTTCGAACTGAAACAAAATTGTTTGATTGTTATTCAAAACTTGGAATGTTGATGCATCCCCTCCATATCTACTTCATGACCTTTTTTTTTTTCATGCCATTGAGCAACTTTTGCTTCGTGCATTCAGTGTAGGATTTCAATAAAACCGCGACTTAGGCGAGTTGGTAACGCTTCTATCTTGAACAGAGCCCACAAAACGAAAACAAAAACTTGGACTGAAAAAAAGAATGACACAAGCAACAAGTGCTGATATGTTTGTTGCTGTTCCTTCAGTCGTAGCTTTTTCTTTTTGCGCGTTGTTAGTTCAAGATGGAACATTTAAGAACTCTTTGTTGCTTGCACATCCACTCTTGTGCTGCAGGTCTGTTGCAGTTGCGCTTGAAGCTTGTCATCATGATTGTTGAATGACCTGCTGGCTTTCCTTTCAGAGGGAGCTGATGAAAAGCCTGAGCAGTGCAACCTCGTTGTTGCACCGTTACTTCCAGCTGGCCTCGTCCCTGCTCAGCACCAGGACGCTCGATCGAAGGGTGAGGCACATCTTTTATCACGTGCTGTCAACGTACCATGCCAGTACAGTTTCCTATTGTTAGTGTCTCTGTACGAGGCAACGTTTTGGCTGAGGCGTTGTTGCATGTACAGCTGCAATTGAAAGAGATTAGCACTAGTGACCGATGACCTGAGCAGCATACGATGCATCTACATCTAGCATATGAAATGCTGGATTCAGGATAGGCTACTCTCTGCTGGTTACCCCTGTTTTAACCCTTTGCGGTCCGTTGTCGGCCCCTGCCCGACAACGCAACACGGCCGCAGCGGCCCGTAGTCGGGCACTGCTGGACAAGTTCTATCGTGGTTGATTCACGCACATGTGTTGTCACTAAATTATGCCTCATCTTTAGAATAGCAATTAAGCCTCTTTTACTTAAACTTTGAATCGTTCAGTTTCGGATCAGAATGGACGGAAGGTGGGAAAGGGTCTTGGAACGCAAAGGGTTAAAGAGGTCCGGAACAACCTTTCGTGCTTGGTGAAAAAACTCATAAAGTTGAGCCCCTTTATAAGAGACACTGATGTAAGAGACAAATGGGTATAAGACACACCAGTGTGCCTACAGTGAAATGGGGGGTTGATAAGAAAACGCATACGTGGTACCCTGCTTATAAGAGACACCTCATATAAAGGACAAGAATTTCTCGCCTGCGCATGTCTCATATAAAGGGGTTCAGCTGTACAATAGAAAGCAGAAGCTGTGAGCACTTCAGCCAAACTTTTGAGTCATGCGTGGCAAGGAGAGTTCACAAGCGAAGTGCGAAGTTGTAACTTTCTTAAGCGTCCTCTCTTTGTACACATGCTCTTTAGAGGACTGTCATACAGCAGATCTTTCATTACACAACAGATTGCTGCTAATGGTCGATCAGGGATTTAAACCAAGAATGGAATTTGGATCAAATGTGCATCTTGCCACTGGGTGCCACCATGTGCCAGGTGCTATGCTCTATAGTGTGATGTTACATAATAGCAACACTCATGTGCACCAAAATCACTTGGAGAAAGCATTCGTGTTTCCTGATGCGCGCTCAACATCATGATGTGAGCATGACGTAGCTTCTTTCGCCCTTTTCAACCCTACCCTTGTAGCTTCCAGCGTGCTCGTCATGACGAGAGAAGACATAAAGTGCTTAAAGCATGGAACAAATACATACCTGTAACCCTGCTCGTTTTTGAAGGATTCGAAAAAATTTTACAGCGATCAATTTGTGAGGCAATAAACTCTGATACTGAGGTCAGTCGATGATTACTTGGAAAAGGGCTTCCTGAACCCTTTAAAATAAGACTAACATGTGCTCTTCATTGTTGGCACACACAGCAATGAGATGCCATGCGTTGTTATCGTGTTGCTGGCATCATGAGGCACTGTTTTCTAAGTTTACTTAACTGCAGTTGCACAGGAATGCAGGGTACTGGTGGTTTGCGACTTGTGCCTTTCTTGGAGAGTCGGAAAGTTGGGACATGCCGGAGATACGTTGTTTGTTGAAGTGGAAAGTGACAAGTTGCAAGAAATAAAGCTCCTCCCCCACCCCCGTTTTCTTTGTGCTGTCACTCACATAATGAAGAAGTGCAGGTTTAATCCATGCTTATTATTGAGCAAGTTATCATTTGTGCGCACTTTCATTTTTTTTTTCTTTTTAATCTTGTTATTTTTACACTTCGACTAAACATAACTTTTAACTTCCCCTATGCTTTCTTTAGCTTCGCTGTTTATCATATTTTTGCGATATAGCTACATCATTCTTGATGTAACAGTGATCATACGCTGCAAGCACATTTCACACATGAATGGGAACTTGGCAACACTGACAGTGTAATAAGAATCACCGTCCAAGCACTTCGTACAGATGATTAACCAGCAAAGCTGAAACGTCTGGCACCGGTGGTTATCACGTGCTGGGATACGAGGTGTGTTCAAAAAGAAACCGAACTTTTGCTATAACACCTTCACTGCTCGTGGTACATTTTAAGCATTGCCCCCCTTTTAAACTACTCCCCTCTACTGGCAATACACTGTTCCAATCGTTACTTCCATTTTTTGAAAGCCTCTTACAACGCACTTTCTGGACTGGCCCGCAGGTCTCTTCTCGTATTGTCCTGGATCTCCTGTATGGTTTGGAAACGGCGTCCTTTCAACATATTCTGGGTAGAGAAGGTAGAGAGAAATTTCATGGCATTAACCTATGCTAATACCCACTTCGTCAGCCACTACTTGAATAGTCTAACGAATATTTTCTCGAATCACAGCTCGAACTATCGACATGATCATCATCTGTTGATCTGGAAGGTCGTCCAGGCTTGGTATCGTTACCGACTGACATTCTGCTGTGTTCAAAACGCTTGACCCACTCATAGCACTGCGTGCAACTCATATAGTCATCCCCATATACTTGTCTAAGCAACTGAAATGTCTGCGGAAGCTTTCCCAAGTTTTAGCAGAATTTCACACACACACGTTGTTCTTCCAGCGCTTTCATTGCCGCTTTGGCAGAATTTCGAAGAACAGCGTCTCCATGTGCTCACTTTAGCGGCTGTAGCTCACAAACTAACGGTCAGAGTGAAACGCGCATAATGAGAGTTTCTTGTTTAATCTTGCCGCTACGTGCACTTGGTAGGTGCAGCCCGCTCTCTCTAGTGGTTGGCGTGCTATTAGAAAAGTTCGGTTTCTTTCTGAGCAGCCCTCGTATATCAGTGTCGTCTATTGTAGCTTTTGATTTCTCTATCAATGCATTTAAGAGGTGTGTGCTTCAAATTCTGCATTTGGTGATGTTAGCTTAGAGGTTGTTGAGAACAGCTAAAGGATTTTATGGGTAGCGGATTATGCTTCAGTGGGTGTCATTTCTAGCTGTATACGCTGATAAAACCTGAGGAGAAACTAGCACACGTGCAGAGGCCCTTCGAGGTAGCACATGCTAGCATTGCTTCTTCATTATAGTTTTTGCGCACTCACAGATTGCCACATTTTTCTACCTCCTAAACATATGAAGCTTCGCTTAAAAAAAAACTTAGAATGCAAAGAAGAACAAACCACTATGTGTGACTAGATACACTGCAGTTTCCTGTAAAAGAATGCCCAGTAACTGTGCAGGCGTCGGTGAATGCGCTGAGCCGGGCTGATCGTCTGCCGGAGGAGCTGATTCGCCGGGCCCTCCAGTCGCACTTGCAGACACGCCGCTGCTCCATTGTCATCGGCGACAGCGCCGCTCAGGTGTGTCTCACTTGCTGCCTGCCATCTTCTGATCGCAGTTAAACTATGTCTAATGTCTGATGAACACTCATCAAGAAAGAAAGGAATTTTCTGCATGACACCATGTTGTCCTGTGTTTGCCTGTCATTGGACGGAATGTGAACTTGTAGAATGTACATACAGAGGTCACATTTCTAATCTAATGAGTTCACAAATGCATTTACTGCTTTTACTGATGTCTTAGATTTTTTGTCCAGCTTTTGCAGTGATGCAGCCCCTTTTTTCTTGTCTGTCGCACTCAGACATCAAGCACTTTCATTTGTGCGATTTCTCTCGAAGAACAAAAAGAGAGAAAAAAAAAAAGAAGTCACCAGTGCACGTGCACCTTGTCATGTCAGCAGCGTCAAATTATCCCTTTTGGGGATGGCATCACTTTCACAAGATATTGCATCATTTGGCACCAGATGTATTATGAGCTGCATAATATATGGTGTCAGGCACGGCCATTACTAGGGCGGAGTTGAGGGGTTTCTGACTCCCCCCGAAATTTTCTCATGCCTTAACTTTTCGGTTGATACTAAAGTATTCACACACCTTCACATCGACCATCAGTTGCCAAAGTTAGTCGTTCTACACGTAAACAACCCCGAAAAAAATTCCTGGGTACGGCCTTGGTGCCAGGTCATGTGAAATCATGCGAAGATGTTTTTACCTCCTACACTGGTTGCACGAGAACAGCACCTTTGTGCACACCTCAGAATTGCACACCTCAGGAAAATTCTAGCTTTGAAAAAATTTTGTGCCAAACATGTATTTGAGAATGAGTTATTTAAGAGTCCGCTCAAGATGCCAGCGACTACTAGAAAGAAGATGCAATGCTGATGCCACCCAAGAACGGCATTTGAGGGAAAGCCATAGTTTACAATAAAAGCCTACGCTTATGCATCGATTTCGCAACTCCCAAATAAGACCTCGCACCCGTCAGGTTCGCTGGTCGCCTACCTTCGCCGAGTGCGATGGCCTCGTATTTCAATTGAATGACTAGAACCAGGAAACACATTCAGTCTTGTCATGAAATTCGAAGAGAAGTTAACTCCAAATAAAGTGGCAGTAACTGCAACTTCTTTGTTGATGCAGGTGGAGCCAGCGCTGAATGCCCTGCGAGGTCTGCTCGACCACGAGGAGCTGTTCTGTTCCCTGTGGGGCGATACCCTTGAGCCCTGCTACCTGCCAGGTCTTCAACTGCAGGTGCGCGTCTCAGTTATGCGTGCATTCTGCATCTTTTCTAGCCAAGAGCAAAAATGCCAAAGCACACAACAGCTAGAGTTGGGGGCAGACCTAACAGTCAAATTTCTTAGACCAGTGCAGTTCCAACCTATCTCAAGAATCACTGGATAAATTCCACCCCTTCTTCTCTCTAAATGTGTGTCCAGTGATAGGTACAGATGCCCAGACACCCACACCAACTGGATGCATTGTATTTATTAAATGCATCAGCATTTAATAAATACAATTTTTCTGCCAAGTCAACAAGAATTCTGTGCATCCCTTTGTCACATAATACGAATTGCCATGAAGAAATAAACGTATAAAACAAAAATTAAATTTTTTGAAGCTGCTGAGTTTTTAACCTAGAGCCCCACACTCTGAAGGCAGGTGGCTGTCTTGACAACTGGGCTACACACCCGCACTTGCCGAATGCAAATCTATGAACCATATGAATGCATTGTACTGGCTGCTTAAATAATAATAATAATAATAATAATAATAATAATAATAATAATAATAATAATAATAATAATAATAATAATACTTTATTAACCTTTTCAAACAGGAGCAATGTAGTACAGAATTGGCCTGCCAAAGTCACATTGGGCTTGAGGGGCAGAGCCGACAGTAAAGTGAGAACACTTTCCACAAAGGCCCTGTTAAAAAAATTTCGTGATGGTGGAATAAGAGCCCTATTTAGGAAAACATGTAAAGCCGACACGAAACGCTGCAAATGAAAAAGATTCAGACTTTCAGAAACTTCAAGGCCAAACACGCATTTCGAGGGTCGCGGCGTGGGCCTTTTGATGGGCTGTTCGAGACACTGATAAATGCTAGAAATGTGATGAAAGGCACTGTGCCGATGCCACCCTAAAACACCATTTTAGGGAGGACTACGATTATGGAGCTTTCTAAAAAAAAAAAAAACTTGGACAACTGTCAAAGGGAATTCTGCATGGGTTTTTTCGCACTTCACTTGTACATTCTTTTGTTTTCCTGAACTCTGGGCCTCTGTGTGTGCCACAGTGTGACAAAATGATAAACCTACACCAACTAGGCCCTTTTCAAGCTCTGTTTGCTGTCAGTACTAATTTAATTTTGTTAGTATTACACAAATATCAAATAAGGTTGTGTTATCCGTCGACTTATTTCACCTTGACAGCGTCTGTACCACTGACTTTCTAGCCTGAAAACAGTGTGAGTCGTGCAATTTTCCTCGTGGCTCAATGTTATGGCCTTCCCCGCAGGGGAGGGCTTGGTCCGGGGAGGGTTCAACCGGGAGCCCCCTCTCGGCCCGCGAGCTCATCTGGTCTCCACACCCGTCCACGGTGGTGGACATGGCACAGGGGCGCGTCTGGCAGTGCCCGCTGCACGTCGGGTACCAGGGTCCCCTGACGCGCAAGTGCGTGCGTCCTGTACATTGTGCTCTAGCACGTACAAGGCTATGAGGATTGCACCGCTGTGAAGGAGTCAGCAGTTATGTGAACATCCGGGGCTCCTAACTTTCTCTTGTAGACGAATACTTTTGTATTCTGCCTCAACCAAGGTGCAACCTCCAGAACCATTACTTGGAATGGTCCTGCAATGACCAGCAACAAGATGGCGAGATGGGCTAGTTGGTGAACATTCATGTTTAAAGCAAAAGCTTTTTTAAGTGCACGTGAAACAAGGACAAAAGAACGAAGAATATGACAGGATAAGCGCTGTCCTGTCATATTCTTCGTTCTTCTGTCCTCGTTTCATGTGCGCTAAAAGCTTTTGCTTTAAACATGAATGACCAGCAGCAGAACATGATAGCCATAAATATACTTTGACGGATGGCATCAAACATCTTAACTGTTACAGTTGATGGGCAGAGCCCACAACGGGAACAGCTGCTCAGCCATGCTTGAGACCACTTCACCTTTGCAGTTATAAACTTAGGATTGTATACTTGCCCATTTCCTGTCAAGCATGCTATGTCATGCTGATAGTACAAATGAACGAAAGATGGGGAACTTTTCTGACGGGCTTGTTTCTTTGTTAGGCACAACCGAATTAATCCAACAGAAATTTAGCCAGGGAGAGAGCATAGGGGACATTAGTTGTTGTTTTTAACTGTGGTGTTGTAATTTTGACTTAAATTAAGATGAATCGAAGTGGACAGAAATCACCCTTTTCTTCAGTGGGATCCGGACCCACAACCTTCGAATTACGCTTCTGATGCTCTAACAATAGCGGTACGAGGGAAGGCACTGACCCGTCCACTTTGTTGAGTATTTCTGTAAGTCTAATCCCTGGGAGTGTTAGTGTGCATGCCATTCATGACGTGGGCCAGAATCTTCTGCCCGTTATGAGAACAAACGAACATTATTGCCGCATGTGATTGGTCGAGGTTTGCGACTTGTGACATAAGTATGAGCCTCAACTAATCACATATGGCAGAAATTTTGTTCACTCCTAGGATGGCTACAAAAGCATTAAGGCGAAGAAAGGCAAGCAAGATAGATAATTGCTGTGTAACAGAAACATCCCCGAATGGGTGCAACTATTCTTTAGAGTCATGTCGAAGCGAAGCGAGGAAAAACAGGACATAGTAAAGAACACACAGGACAGGCGCTACTGGGAACTAAAGTGTAATGGAAAGAACTAAAGTTTAATGGAATGGGATTCTGCCTGAATGTACATCTCAGACAGCACCATAGCTCCTTAAAAGGCACGCCGTACACACACTTGGCGATGCATTCTAAAAGTTGTGATGAATGTTCGCCGCTTTTTGAGGCGACACAGGTCTTGTTCGCTCACAAGCACCAGAAGGCAAGGGAAATGGTTGAGGCTGCCTCGATAAAACATGAGAATGACACGAGTGTTAGCCACCCGTCGATACATCTACTAGAAGCAAAGTACGCTTACCTTCAGAAAAACATGCGAGTTAACTTCGGTTCACAGTTTTGTAGATAACGCCTGTTTTCTGGTTTTACGCAAGTTGTTACAGTCTGTTAGATTCTGTTTTGGTTTCTTTGGTTTTTCATGGATGTTCATGTGATGTCATATCAGTGTTGTCATTGCCAACTATAAGATGCGGATTTTTTTCCATTAAACTTCAGTTCCCTATTAACGCTTGTCCTGTGTGTTCTTTAATGTGTCCTGTTTTTCCTCACGCTTCGCTTCGACATGAATCTATATCGACTCGCCCAGTATTCTACGTTACTTCTGTTTTTCAGAGTGTACATTTTTTGTCGCTTGCTTTCTGGTGGCCACACGCAGGCTGAAGGCCGCGCGCACTCCGTCGGCGGAGTCGCACGTGTCGCAGTTTGTGCAGCAGCTGGGACGGGCCCCGACCACAGCTGCAGCTGAGCAGCTGCTGCAGGCCTTCCAGAGGCACCTCCGCGTCAAGGCGGCAGCTCTCATCCAGTGCGCCTCCCGCTCCAGGTGATGCGCTAGCCGTCATTATTGAGGCAAAAGCCTTAGATGCCTCATTAAAAACAAAAAGTGACCAGCTCTGTCAACACTAGGGACATGAAAAGCAGAGTTATTCAATCATACGGGCTGCGAAACACCCCGCAGGCTCCATGTACCAAAATCCGGACATGCCATTGGCCGCAATCACGGAGGCCTGCTTATTGTGGCGCCATCTGCAGGCAGGAAAACAAGCTAAATGGCATTTTTGTGCATTCCAGCACACAAGCCAGCAATAGATGCCACATTGATGAAGCAAGCAGTGCTTTTACGTGTGCACCTTACACTTTTCAGGTAATACTGTGTCTATAGAACTCATCAAACTTCTTTGAAAGCACTTGTCCTAGTTCTTGAACTGGCAAACTGCGATAAAACAGCAGACTGCAGCGACCGTGGATATGCAATGTTTTTTCTGTCACAGCCCTCAGGTGGCGCATCAATTTGCAGTCCTCCGCGGATTCGTCCATGTGCAGGTCCAGGTTTTGGAACAGATTTTCGCGGCTTGTATGATTGCAAAAACTCTGGTGAAAAGTCATCATCTGACGATGACATCACGACCGACCTCACTATGACGTCACTTAATGTGACATCACATGACGTAGTCATCACATGATGTCATCGCCTGGTGCAAAACCACTCCTGGTGCACAAAGCTTTCAGGGGTGGAGGGATTAATACAGTCGAATGAGAAGGAAAAAAGAAAAAACGCTTTTACCTTCAAGTCATCTTAGGCAAATGCGCGAGGGAACCTCTGAATTTTAAAGGGGCCATGACACCCAATTTTCGATTGTATAATTTGTGTTATGTGGGTTAACCCTTGTTTGTTCACAAACAAGCTGGCGAAATTTTAGCACATCTGGTTGCAAGCTCCTAATTTATGATTGAAGATTTTCATAAACACGCTAATGGCGTAAGAGTCGGGAGCAGCTCTGCCCGACTCTTACCCCGTATTCAGAAACGCTCCTTGAGTTGAACTTGACTTTCCACCGCCTAAAGGCAGCGCATCTGAAACGCGTTTGTGCTGCATTGAACACGGTGGCAACTAAAGTTCAAGTCAAGGAGCGTTTCTGAGTACGGGGGTTACACTCGCGAGCTGAGATGTAACAAGCTGCTTGCTGTGCGAGCGTCTGCATTCTGCCGCACCATTTTGTTCCATGGTCAACTGTGCGTGCAATTGTGCGATTTCAGCTTTCTTCAGCTTGCCACTGGAAATGTACTGTTTGCAATGGATGAAACTTTATGAAATAGTAACAGCGCAATATTCACACAGGGACATACAAAAGACGTTGTGAATGTTGTGTGAATATTGCACTGTTACTATTCAGCGCTCATCTATGTTGCTTCTTTTGTAAGTCCCTGTGTGAATATTGCGCTGTTATTATTTCGTAATGCAAAACCAACTAGCCCAAAGCTTCACTTTACTAGGGATGAAACTTTGGTAGAAGACGACGGCTCTGCTACATGTGGCACGTGGCGTCAGACACGCCATGGCAGAATGCGGTCTCCGGCGGTGGGTGGGTTTTATAGCCAGTGACTTCTAGGGCGTATTTTGCACTATAATATTCCTTTAGAGTCCATTTGTCACTTGTGTACAGGCACAAAAAGCACCATAGACCCTCGACTTCTTTTTTTTCGCTGAAAAACGCATATTATTGGACGACCATGTCATGACCCCTTTAAAGGGGCTCTGCAACACTTTCCCAAGTAATCATCGAGTGACCCCACTGTTGGAGTTCATTGCCTCGCGAATTGGTCACCGCAAAAATTTTTCGAATCCGTCAAGTACGAGCGGAGTCACAGGGATTTGTCACATGCTTCCATACGAGCTTGCCGAAAGCTACACCGATGAGGGGGTGGGGGGGAGGGGTGTTAATGACGAAGAGGCAAGAAGCCAAGTCAAAGCACACCATGACCTTCAGCACGTACCCTCCTTTTTTTTTTTAAATGTGTCTGCTCACTTTCAGCGTGATCATGAGTGCGCTAGTGTCACTACTGTGTAATTCTAGAACACCACAGAGCATGGCGCTGGCACGTGGCCACACCCCACGCCAGCCGCAGGAACTATGCTGCACAAGAATGCTTAAGGTATGAGGCCAAGTGAAAAAAGCGACTTTTTTTTCAAAATGTCAGTTTTTGGTTTTTGAGCATGGTAAACGCGCAATGTATTGCCCGTCATTTTGCTGCAAAAAGTTTCTGTCTACGCCGATTTTTTCAAAAGATACAAGCAAAAATGTGAGACTAACCATCACATACGAAACCGAAACTGAAAGTGCCGTTTTTGTGTGAATCACAAGATTAACTAGATATGTAGTATTTTGTTGGTTATTTAGCAATCATATCAAGTGCGAACATGTAATAATGCTCTAAAAGCTTTGTCAACACATCATTTTGCTACATAAAAGTCATAAACTTCTCATCACGGGTAAGCGTAACGTGGTACATGTGTTGATCACACTCAAGGACACGTACGTGAGCCTGTAAATCATCAAATTTGCTTTGTTTGACGCTGTGTGTCATTTCAATAGTGGACACAAGAGCACATTTCATGTTTCGAGCAAATTCGGATCGATCCAGGCCTCTACACTGCAAAAGCTTGCCTCACAAATGATCAGCATCGCAGCGCGAAAGCGTCCCGTCATGGCACTGATGCTGCATTGCAAGCTAGAAAAAACAAATTAAGAATTGCCACTCGAGCAAACGCTCACAATAGTAAGGTCCACGATGGAACTGGCTACCTATATTGAGAATTTTAGCGCTCTTGATCATCTTGTGTAAGCGCTGCACCTGTTTCAAATCTATTTTGTTGATTTTCTCAGAACTTATATTTCTGGTATTTTTCCGTACGCGAACAGTCATAACTGTTTTGCTAATAAACATTTTTGATTAAAACTTGGCACACTTCCTTGTCAACTTAGGAGGCGTGCAATGAACCTCAATAAGCAAAATCATGCAACAAGTTTTAATATGGCTGCCTGTTATACGAAGGTGCCCCCCAGTGCAAGTGCATACTTTTTGGGTTATTTTGTTACTATGTTTTTAATATTCATCAGATCTCATTTGTTTTGGTTCATTGCACAGGCCAAAGCCTTTTTCATGTCCCTGCAAAAAAATAAATCTTTTTTTATTGAACAGAACTTGAGTTAGGAGTGTTCGCGTAAGGCCTACTTTTAATGACATTTTTAATTATGAAAAATTAACGAAAAATAGTACTTTCTTTAAAATGCTCACATGTGCCTAAAAAGATGTGTTTTATATTGTAGGCTAATAATATTTAGTGATTATCGCTTTTTAAAAATTTTTTTTCCGACACTTGGCCTCATACCTTAAATCAGCCAATGGCTGTGTCGTTCCCTCCATTGACACAGGGTCCATTGATAACGCAATTTGCCTAGAGAAGAGCAAGCGATTCCTAGCTGCCTTTCAGATGCAACTGTAATTGAACAAGTAGTGTAATAAACAAGTACACATGGACAGTAAACCAGACTGCTCGTCTGGTCTTACTGTTTTTGTTTTTTTTGTGTGTGTCGTAGTTTATTGGACTACTTGTTCAGGTATGAATTCCTACAAGCTCACCCGAATTTCAGTTCTTGTAAGCACGATTGTAAATTCCTTTCCACGTGCAGTGCTATAAAATTAGGCTCACATGTTTGCAGAAGCCTCAAATGTCAATTGGCAGCATTTTCAGACTATTTACAAGTGTTGCAGGGCCTCTTTAAGATGATAGACAAGAAAAAGCATGGGGATAAGCATACATCTTGCTGTGTGTTGTCTCAGTCTGACTACAGTAACATAGCGCAAGCTAGTGTACAGACACAAAACAATAAATTAGCGGCCCTTTATTCAAGTAACTTGGGATACACAAGCCTAATGCTGAATTTTGATAGCATGCCATCCATTGTCTGTGCTATGAACTGATAAAGCGTTGCATGAATTACTGCAGCGTGGAATGGTTGATGTGGTGTCAAACAAGTGGGGCCTGTGCGTCTGTGGCGAAATGAAAATGCATTCCACATCTCAATGCGCTGCTAGCTTAAATTTGGGAAATTCTTAAGCAAGTTCTATTGGCCCTGCAAAATCTTCTTTCAAAGGCGTAATGGTTACAATGGTGACAGGTCTAGTAGGGCTATCTCAACACACGCGATTTGCGGCAAAGAGCGATTTCTGAAGAATCTTGTTGAATTCTATACCCGCGCTTGCCCTTTCCTTTTTTGTGGATTGAATGTCCACAGCAATCTTTATGTGACCGCACACTTTGGGACAGCATGCAGTCAACTTCTAGCGGAAACTTGCTAGGTGGCAAGTTTCCGCTAGAAGCAAGGTTTGGGTTTGGGCTTGTTGGTGATCCATTAATTCCGCTAGAAGTTGACTGCATGCTGTCCCCTAGGTGTTATAGAAAAGGGGTCACTACAAATCTGAAGTGAAACGACAAACTCGGGCTTCTTAATGGCACCATGGAGCTGAGACGCCTTTGATAATGCATCGGATTACACGCCCTCTTCTTCCAAGTATCTGCGACATTGGACAATTGGTGCGTACAGCTCAAGAAAATGCTGAAGTGAGGTGCAAGGCTGTGTGAGCTGGGAGTGGAAGCACCGAGGTGGTCTTGTAAAAATGAAGGCTTGAGGAAAGAACAAAGAAGGAAGTCATAATATCAGAAAAGTTACAGTGTATGAAAAATTTTGCCAATTTGTGGTCGCTTTTAAAGCGTCTGCATGTTTTAGTATCACCCAACAAGTTAAAGTGCCAAAAATTTCAGGAGTATGGGCTTAGGACCCCCCAAACTCTCTTCTAGTTTTGGTCCCGAGTATTGAGCTTCTGTGCTAGAAGTCTCGTGTTCAAATTGCTCTAAAAGCTACATATTCGACTATCTTCTTTTTTTTTCTTTTCGATCTCACTTTTCTTCTTCTTGCTTGTTTTACATCAGGTGGTGGAGTTTCAATTCGTGAGCCAGTTAAAACGCTCGCTGCATTAACCCTAACCCTCCATACCTTTATTTGATATGTTATGATTGTATATCCTGTGATTAATTAATTTGATTAAGCATTTTACTAATCACGACTATAGCTACTATTACTGTAATTGTCAGCTCTTGTATACCTTTCAATTGGCACTTTTTATTGGTAAGTTAAATTAATTTGTATAATCAATATATCACCCTTAATTGCTCACTATAACATCAATATTACTAATTCCTTATATGCACTATTGTCATATAATCATATACATTTAAATACTACCTATATTTACTGTACGTCACACTCTGCACCCACTACCTGCTAGTGATGTTGGACAACACTTTTCAATAACAATGAGGCTTCTAATGGTTTGCATTAAGAACTACAAAGAACTGAGCTAGGGATCACCCTGTCAGTAGCTGCCTCTCTCCTTTGCACTCTTATGGCAGCAGCAGGGAAAATGGATGCATATCAAAGAGCAATGTTCAACAAAGCAGAAAACTGGGCAAGTTGGTATGTTACTGGAGAGCGTGCACTGACTACGGGAACAAAGAGAGAAGAACACGACACAAGCGCTTGTGTCGCGTTCTTCTCTCTTTGTCCCCGTAGTCAGTGCGCGCTCTTCAGTAATGATGAACAATGTTCAAGCGGGCACCTCAATCATCAGGCTATTTGCATCAGAGTGCATGTGAGGTCGCCTTGAACTCTTCCAAAATCCTGGGGCTTTATGCACCAATTCCATAATATGATTGATGCCATAATGGAGGATTTCAAATTATTTTGACCACTTGAGGTTCTTTAAAGTTCACCTAAACATACACAGGTGATTTTTGCATTTTGCACCCATCGAAATTTGGCTGCCATGGCCTGGAATTGAATCCACGTACCCAAGCTACAACAGCAGTGAACCTGTCCACAAAGGGGTGAAGTCCCCCCCTCCGACCAAAAACGTTAGGAGCCCCAATGACTGGCTGCATTTCGTCCTAAGCAGGAATAGCCGTAGAATGAACTTTGCATAAAAAAGCATCCAGATTTGGATTACGACGGTGATGGACAGTTTTATTTCCCTTCTGCTGCTCCAACGAACAGCAACTTCACCTTCACCAGTTGCTGCTTTTAGTTTTCCGGATATGGACTAACAGACCGACGTGTTACACCAGTGTACTGTCGATGCTGCAGTGAATAGTAGCTGCCTCATGAATGTGAGCTGGAAGGTTGTCAAGGTTGCCTCCGTGTTGCAGCGAGGTAGTAGGCGCTGTACAATGGTCTCTCGCCTAGCTGTGGACACGGCACATTGACTGCAGACCCACGTAGTCCCACCTCGCAATACGGACATTGTCTATAGATGAGGTTCCCTTCAGCACAATAATAGAAGAACGGGCGCTGGTCGGGGGCACGGCAACTATTTGTCTTCCTCAAGACACTGTGCGGTCTACTTGCAAGCAAGCTGATGGTGGCCAACAGCAGACTTGCAGTGTAACAACGCACTGATGCAGGCACGGCGAAAGGACTTCACGGTGGGCTGTAGCAGTGTTGCTTGCTGCTATGGTTCTGGGGCTGCCAGTGATTCCTCAACTTTGCTGCAGGCGATACCAGCCACTTAGGGCTGCAACTTGTACAAAAGTTTTCCCATAGCTATCCTTGTAGCCTTTGGCTACTTCAGTGATTTAGGTTGGTATTGGTGGCATCTTCAGTTCTGCCTTGGTTCACGACTCTGCAGGGATGTCTGGAACCCAAGCACAGAAAAAAGAAAAGATGTGTTACTGTTATTGCACATAAGTACGGGGGGGGGGGTCAAAAGTTCCCAGGCCACGCTGCCATAGGAATACATGGGATAGTGGCCTGGGAACTTTTGACCAGCACTGTACATCCATAACGCCATCAAAAACAGAACAGAGCACAATGACATTAGCTCAAAGGAGCACTTCTCCTAATAAAGGTTTTCAGCAATCACTTAATTAATATTGGGTTGGTCCAGAATTCCTGGCATTTTTTAATTTTAAATGCAAAATGAAATGTGTTCGTCAAGCGTTTTATGTTATTTGATACGTAATTATGTGCTCTACAAAATAGTGCATTTAGTTTGTCAATGCTGCTATCCTTTTTGTTCTTAAAAAGCATGAAATGCATTGGCAACACATCTTTTGTGTGCGAAATTTTCACAAAAGAAAAAGACCAGGAAATTCGGGCCAACCTAATTTGTCCGTTCCTGCATTTGTTTCTGTACAAAAAATTTTTCAAGTTCATAAGAGCAATGCCTTGTCTCCGTTTTCTGTGCTAATACGCAATATGTTTCTGCCATAAAAGCACAGGTAGCGTGATGAGAGAAAGGAAACTTGAATTGATTAGTCTTAATTTTGCAGCGTCCATTGACCAGTTAGCTGTTCCAGGCTGGAGGTGTTTGCAAATAAAGCTCCGTAGGCTGCGCGAGGTGATTTGTGGCAGCGACTAAAAAGTCTCCCGGCCAGCGGAAACGACAACTGGCCTTTGTCGTTACATCTCGTTGACGATCTCTGCGGTCATTCGTGCGTGACCTTTATTAGCAAAGAGCTCCACCATCACTTTTCGCTTATTTGCCGACCAGAGCTTTGTTTATCTGTCTGAAAAAATGTTCCCAGGAATGCAGGATGTCGCGTGTGTATCTGTCTTGTCACATTCCTAATTCTACAGCTGTGAGAGAGAGTGAAATGTCAAGATCTAATCAGCAACCGTTCCCATTTAGTCCTGCTCTTACACATGCAGTTAATTAGATGTCACTGCTCTCTTTTTACGAGCTTGCAGCTGCACATTGTAATTATTAATTAGTTTCATTCTTCTTGTGCCGTTTACCATTGGCTCAAGCTATGCTGTCTCACAGCCATCACGGGGATCAGCGACTCAACTGAACAAACAAGATATTAAATATTTTTACGAAAGAGTTTGTTGCATATATGCAAGCTCAGTTTGGTGTTTACAGGTTTTATCAGCCATTTGAA
Source organism: Rhipicephalus appendiculatus (assembly GCA_030522465.1). NCBI lineage: Eukaryota > Metazoa > Arthropoda > Arachnida > Ixodida > Ixodidae > Rhipicephalus > Rhipicephalus appendiculatus. The sequence goes on along the minus strand of JALIZH010016225.1, from coordinate 10,101 downwards.
GCAAAGGGAAATGTTCCATTTGCATGTCAGGTTTGCTTTTATGTTTACCAAGGACTTGTTTTGTCTTTGTTGCCTGTCTAAATGCACATTCTTTCTTTTTTTTCGGGTTTTTTGTGGCCTTCTTTACAAAAAGCTTGGAGGCCTTTTAGGTTGTGATGGGTGAGCATCGATGGCATGCTTAACGAGTTTTTCTTACGCGTAAGTTTGTGCTGAAATCTAAAACTCGAATGACGCTGTATGGTTGCGGTGAAAGCTTGCCTTGTGATCTGTGCTGTGGACATGTGGAATGTTGTTCCCTTGCCTTACTGTTTGCCTCCACTACATGTAATATGCTGCAAGAGATGCAGTAGGCAGGGCATAGTATTGGGGGGCCAGTGTTATCTATAGTGCTACACAAGCTGCTGGCTACCTGTGGATGCAGCCAACAATTCTTACGAACTTCTAAAGCTAACGCACGGCAAAAAAACGACGCACTTTTCGTTTCGCGCCCGTGCGTCAGTAGAAAGAGAGAAAGTGAAAAGTCGGTTTTCTCGTTAGCTAGCTGGCCACGTGTGGACTTTTTTCCGTGTTACTCCGAATAACTTGGCCGCCGAATGCAGCAGGAAAAAAAGGGCGCATTTTCTTTACGTCAGCCGAGCCTTTGCGCGCTCGCGTTTTTCACTTTCCTACGAACGATAATGCCGGCGGAAAGGTTCCTAATCGTCTTGGCGATGCCGGCAGCCCGAGGGAGGCAGGCAGGTGCTTGGGTTGCGTCGTCGGAAAAGTCCGACGCGCGACCCGAGACTGCTAGTAGCAGTGTAGTGCGAGCAATGCAAGTGCACTGCTATGTTTTCGGACGCTGCAAGGCGTGCCTGACACATTTCTTGGCCGTTTCTCGAAGGCCAATCGAGCGAAGCGCCGGTAGCCCAAGGTTTGGCCTTTGGCCTTGAGGGTGCTGCTTTGAAAGGCTTTCCATCGCGACCTCGCACTGACATTTTCCTGCTCATTAAACAGCCCGTTTATTTCTCTTCTCTTTCGACGTGGGCCTCGCAGGCGAGCGCTGTCAACCAAGTACCTGCAGTCGGTCCTGGCCGTACCGTACCTGTCCGACTTCTTGGTCATCCTCGCAGAAGCCGAAAAGCTGAGACCGGGGCTCTCACGCTACGTCCTACCGCCGACCTGACGACCGCCCCACGATCTATAGCTCTTCTCAATCGTAGCGCGTTGAATAAAAGAACCCTTTCTCGTCGATCGAGCCTTTCCTCCGCCTCTTGCGTTCCTTTCCTCGTCACGTGTGAAAGAAGAAGGCGGCTTCTCCGTGGAGGAGGAAGCCGTCTGACCGGTGTGTGTGTGTGTGAGTGCGCACAGGTGTGCGCGTTGTGTAGTCGCGCTGCCGTCGCCGCAGCGTCCCTAGTCGTAGTCGTAGCCTTCGTAGCGCGCTAGGGGTCCGGCGAGCGAGCACGACGGGCAAATCAGCTGACGGCCCGCAGTCGAGAACATGGCGGCCGCCTGGAGTAAGCTGCTCGAGCAACGACGGCCCGCCGTGGTCGCCGGCACGGTAGCGCTCATCTACGCCTGGTCCTACTTCAGGTTCCTCAGGAAACAGAAGAGGTAAGTCCCGAATGCCCTCCGCACGCGAACTGCCGGGTAGCGCCGCGCTTGTTGTGATGGTTTGCCGAGCTATATTCGTGTATCGAGGCGTGCGCTAAAGCACGGCGGGCCGGGAAGCGCCCCTAACTTTCCTAGTTCCTCCGGCGAATCTTTTTCCATCGGCGCGTGTCGACCGTGAGATGACGGCCCTCGCGAAGGATCGAAAACAAAACGACTCGCCTTTTTCTGAGAGGAAGTGATGAACGTGTGCGTGGTCGTGACATTCATACTCGAGGCCGGGTGCGATATCGCGGAACACCCTAAACTGAGCCAAGTGCCTTATCTCGATAACTTACCGCGCGGCGTTTTTTTGGTTTGTGAAGGGATGCCGATTACGGACGATTATGCCGAACGTGACAGTACCGTCTCTTTCTCCGTCCCTGTAGGAGTCGGGAACTTGCAGCGGCAGCGCTTGTTTTCGACAAGGTGAGTTTGTTGCTCGACCGGCAAGGGCGCGTGCCCGAGGCCAGCGCTGACAGCTGTCGATCTCGGCTTTTAATCGCCTCTTGCTTTTGGCCGCATCGCAGAAAGATGCCAAGAAGGAGAAGGCGCACGTGGACCGCGAATTCTTCAGGTGAGTGCTAGCCGACGTCTCCGCGATTCATCGTCGGCAAGTTCTTATATATATTTTGCGTTGTTGCTTCTTTCGCGCTACAGACAGCTGGGCAGCCTGCTCAAAGTTGTCATACCAGGCGTCTTCACACCAGAGGTAAGGTCCCCGCATTTCTTTTTTTTCTTTTTCACAAACTAATACGGGTGTCGCACGATTCGCCTAGCTTCGATCACCATCGAGCGCAGCTGGGATCGGGTTCGTCGATCGTGATTGGCTCATTTGGGCTCGATGCGCGGAAAAGAAGCCAATCGCGTTGCAAAAGCTCGATCACGATCGAGACTCGCTGGAAGGCGCGCGTGTCAGACTGAAGAACATAACTGCAATTGACAGCTGGCTAAGTCATGCCAAGTATACAGATCGAAATTAATTCACTGCACAAAGTGTTCAGAAGGGCAGATTTGAGTGGCCAGAAAATCTCAATGGAGAATCACTTATATAGCTAAATTTTTACGCATCACTTGCTCTCTATTCCTCGTGCATGGGGAAGTTTGGCAGATGAACCTGTCCTTGGCAAGATCCGTTGCTGCGATTGCCAGTTGTTGCCAGTTTTCCTCGAAAAAGTTGCCTATTGAAATTCGTTGCTAGTACATTACTTCACCATAGCGTTGCGTGATCACTTCGTGGCAAATGCTTGGCAACCGATAGCCTTGGTGCAATATATGCGTAGCAGTTCCCTCATTTGCGATTTGTAATTAATGTGTCAATATTGCACATAATTATTACCTCATTAGATGCTGCCGTTCGAAGTCCCGGGCAGCACAAAGCAGTACCAGTATCAAATATGTGCCTAATTATCGTCGTTATCAAGGTTGATTTGGATCAAGTGCAATCAAAACTACCGTCAAATGCCGAGCAAGCGCCCCCCCTTTTCTCTTTCGGAAGATCTGAAATAAGCGCCCAATAAGCACAAATGACCGGTCCGGGACCGAGCAAGCGCCCCCCACCCAAATCTGGTCGGATTATCCTTCACCATAGTGGGGGCGCTTGCTTGGCATTTTACGGTATACCCGTATGTGTTTGCGCATGATATTGGAATATTGCCAAGAGAAGTGGCCAGTGCTTCCGCTTTCCAGGGCAAAGGTCTTGCAGGCCCTTTCAGTGCTACGGCAGATTGTTTTGTTTTTAACAGAGTGGCGGAAAAAAAAAATTATGATTCTTGAAAACTGTTCACTTTTCGTTAAGACCCATTGTGATGAGGTTCACTTTATGAGTTCACCGTCATTGTGCATGTTGTTCGCACAACTTTCAACGATTTTAATATTACAATTCACAAAAGTTTAATGCGTTTCTATATTTATCTGAGCATAAGCGGGACAGTAGAGTGTCTTCTAACAGCCTCTCTTTGTCACTCGTGACATGGAACTTACACTAATTGCAGACTAAGTGGATGATTAACTCTTCATCCCTGTTTTGAGGAAACAGGCACACTCGCATTCTTTCTACCACAGTTCCCAAGGGCAACGTGGGTTCATCCACGTAGACGTAAGCATATTACGAGAAGTGGCCTGGGATTGCCCCTTCATGTCTAGACTTCGGAATGCCCACGTTAGACCCGACGGCCGAGGGTACGAAGAAGTGGCGATGTGCCAAATGAAATTCTGATCCTTTCCGTCGTGGTCAGAAGGAAGTACTGCACCTTAATGTGCGCTAGCGTTTAATTATCTTGGTCATTGGTCTCTCTTGCTTGTGAAATAGTAGCGAAATGAGACACCCTTGTCGGGTGTCAACTGTGTGCTCTGAAACTTCATTGTCATCACACTTTTCGCTTGCTCAAGATTGCGAGAAGTGCAAACAGGCAGAGTTTTCACAAATGGCATGAATAAAAAAAGACACAGACGAGCAAGGAAACGAAGAACACTTGCTCGTTTGCATTTTTTTTTTCTGTTTGTAAAAAACGGATGCTCACCAACTCAACCCGCTTTCAGTTTTGATGAAAAGTATTCAGTTATTCACATTAGTCGAACCTACACAGCCATTTGAAAAGTGTGCGCCACGGGAAACACTGTTAAATTATTTTAGGAATGTGAAGCTGCTACAAAGCAACATATGGAGATCAAAGATAAACACATCGCTGTCCAGTGTCAACTCATTTTACTGAAACAGTTCACTTATCTCATTTAAACTTTCAGTGCAGGTACAATTAGAACTCTGGAAATGTATGTCGCACATTTTAAGTAAGGCTGATCTTTATCAGTGTTTTTGCTATTGATCCACTATCTTGGCATGCGCAACAGAATATGTTATAATGCATGAAGATGATGAGGGATGAGAACGTTGAACAGCAGGCAGGAGTAGTCTGAGCTACTCTGGTGTCTTATCTCTCACGCAAGACTGCCGCGTTTAGTGCCCGAAGCAAAAAGAACCATTTAGTGTCGTTCCATGGGGGTCCATGTTTGGCTGGGATTAATGGAAACCAGCTAGACCATTTCACTTCTCGTTCCAAACTTTTATGTTGGGCTGCAGTCTCAACAGTTGGCAAACGTGTGAAATTCTTTTGAGTGAAGTTTCATTTGCAGCATTTTCCATGACGTAGTCTAAATAGGTAACGATGAATATGCAATACTTACACATACTAGGCCAACTAGAGATAAACATAATTTGACCGAGTGCAGTATTCATACAAGCATTCATTGATATTATTTCTTTCCACATGCAATGTGAAACTGGAATCTTCTATGCCAGTGGAGCATGTGAAGTGTACTGCCATCCAACGGTATACCAAAAAATTGTTCAATATTATTATTTTTTTCTTTCTAACCTAGCAGCAGCAGCCTGTCTGCCACTAATCATTCTGTGTTATGATGTTTGAATAATTGTTTCAAATATCTTTTTAAAATTATTTTTTTGCTTATTTTCTGCGTTGCCTCCTTAATCCTTCTTCACCGCCCTCAATCAAACTGAGGTTAACAGTATGTGCAAATAAATACATAGAATGCACACTGATGTGTTGGCCGACATGTGTCCTCCCAGTTTGGCTACATGCTGTTGGTGGCCAGCTCGCTCATTGGCCGGACGCTGTGCGACATCTGGCTCATCCGCAATGGCACCATCATCGAGCGAGCCATCATCTCACGGAACGTGTCCCTCTTCAAGGATACCCTGCAAGCGTTCATCTTCACCATGCCCATGGTGGGTGCTACGTTCCTCCTTCTTACCTCGTCTGTTGCACACATGTCAGAAAAAAAAGCTGTACAGTAACACCTTGTTAAACGGAACCTAAAGCGAATGGCACAATGTGTTCCGACTTCACTTTACTGCAAAAGTGTTGTGTTGTGTAATGCTATCTTTTATGCCCTAGCATTGTTAGGAAACATTAACCCTTTCAGACGCCACCTACGAAGAACTGTCTACAAATGTCAAATTGAGACAAGGTTATTTCAAGGCACTCATTAGTTTCATTGCAACAAAAATAATGTCACAATATGTTACTTTCTGTGTGTTGCAGTAACTAATCCTACTTAAGTTGTAATTAAATATCTATACGTTCTGGACGTAATCGATGTTCTGTGTTGGCATAAATAGAATGAAATCTCAGGCTAGAAATTTACTGCAAGTTCATTTTCGGTTATGTCTATTTTGAGGTGGAAAGAAAAAAATATACCTTTTCACATGGCCCTCAGGAAGCGGCACGTCGAACGATTCGTTGGACGTGGTAGTGCCTTTAGCAAAGTGATGTTATGCAACAGTACACTGCAGAATGAAATTAACTGCAGGCAAATTTATTATGCAGGAGGTTCAATTATGCAAAGCTCGATATAGCTCGGCTCTATCTTAGCACCTAGTTGATATAAATAACCAAAAGAAGGGATGTACACCATTGTGTACATAGCGTGTCAAAGGGTTAAGCATAAGGAGAAAAATGTATTGGCTGGTTTGTCTCGTGGCATGGTGCACAATTTGACAACTATTGAATATACTAAAGTCTGCAAGTTCTGGTTTAAAGGGGACATTAGGGATGTAATAAAAGAAAGAAAAAGCATTCCTCTTGTTGCTTCAATCAGTGGTTGAATAACACACAGCTGTGCGCAGTGTGTTCGTTGTTGGTGTTTACTAAATATTATAATCTGGATAGAAGCATTACATTTCGGATCGTCCCTCTTTGGGAAAAGAGCCGTTATATTGTTCATCTGTGGTTCCGTTTACAGAAACTTGTGGTTCTGATTAACCAAAGTTATTTTTGCATTGCCCTAGTGCAACACCAACCAATTAAGAGACTATTGTTTTGTCTAAGTGATTTCTGTTCACCGAGGATCTGCTGTAGTGTCTGTGTTTCTCTTGGACATTCCTTCGCTGTCGATGAGTTCCTGGCTAACTAATATGCATAAAAAAATTTGCCAAAGGGGTAATTTTTGCTTCCTGATGAGCTTGGTGGGCTAAATATGCATTCCAGGATAATTACTTTGTGAAGGCAACTTGGCAGCATTTAGTTACTATTGATCTTAGTATTGGCTAGTGAGAAATCGCAGTGTCTGTTGCTGTACTAGACCACGGCCAGTATAGAGATTATACTGTGGTACTTATTGATAAATCTTTCAACATTCATTATTCACTGATGTTGGAGCACCCCGTTTGTTTGCATCTATGTCCAATAGAGGTAAGCATGTTATTAGGCATTGTTGGACATTAATGGCCTGTTGCTTGTGCTATTTCTTGTACAGTACAGAACCGGACACAATGTGCAGCCTTTGCTTTCTTTCTTACATTATTTAACGTTTGCCCTCACTTGCCTCGATCTTGGGGCCCTGTTCAAAGAACTTCCTATGAGGGCTCACTTTCTCAAATGCTGATGTATAGCTAAGTGATGAAATGAAGTTTTCAATGGAAAAAAATGGAATTAGGCGGTGAAATATAGTGTAAACTGGGTGTAATTGGGAGTTTTCTTCGCCCTGTGGCGGACATAAAGTGCGGCGAGAATAATGATGATGATGATAAATGCCAATGAAAGTTTACAAAAAGCATTAGAAGCGACACTCACAAGTCAACATCAGAGTGCTGGTCTTCTGCTGTTGTGTGTACACGTGTGTACAAATGTTTGACTGTTTTATTATTTGTTTTGTTGCAGCTTTCCATGGTCAACAACCTCCTTAAGGTAAGACACCTTCTGCTGTTATTTTATTCCCATGTGGGAACAAAAAGTGTTCATTAAACATTTGCTGACCAGTTTATCACTGACAGGTGGCTGTGTGCACATGCGCACTTCTAGATAGTGCAAGAACGTTGATGACAATGATTACGTTAGAGATGTGTCAAACACGTCTTGAGACACTTTTTAGTGGTCGGGCCCTTGCTGAAAATTTCAATAATAGTATGTGCAAAGCTTCACAGCAAAAGAAGTTGGAAGGTGCTAAACATCTCTTGCTTTGCTGTCAAGGTTAGTTTGTCATCACTTATTGCACTTGCTTTTTCATTTTTAATAATAATCTTTTACATATATTTGAAGTAGCTTGGTGGGGGGCCTTCCATCATGTTATTTAATTACCGTATCTACTCGATTGTAACATGAGGGGTGACTTTTTATTGAATCCAGGAAGAAACAAATAAAACTAAAGTAAAAGAACAAGATGCGTCATTGCACTTTTTAGACAACTTGAATTTCGGTGTTCGATTGTAACACATGGGCCAACTTTAGGTAGCGAAAATCTGGGGGAACGTTGCATTCGAATAAGTGTTGTATATCACATCTGTCATCCCTGTAAGAGTTTGCGCATCTCACTGTGGCGGCATAGTGGCTGTTTCATTGCACTGCATAGCCCAAGGGCACAGGTTTGATTCCTGGTCACGGCAACCCCATTTTGAATTTAATGAAGTGCAAATATGCCCTTGGATTTATATTTAGGCACATGTCGAAGAATACCCCGCTAGAGGGTGCCTCGCAATCCTCATTCCTCAGCATGTTAGACCACATAATTGAATTGACCTCAGCTTGTTAGGCCTGTACATCGTTTAATGAACTTTTTTATTTCATAATGCTGTCTTGGCTTTACATAGTCGCACGCTTCAACGTGAATGCTGTAGAGGTAGGGCACGTGACCTGGATGTTGGGACAGGGTCGTTGACCTCGGACTCCTCTTGCAGTACGGGCTGAGTGAGCTGCGGCTTCGCTTCCGTTCCCGGCTGCACCATGCCCTGTACAAGGAGTACCTGAGTGGCATCACCTACTACCGGATGAGTAACCTCGACAACCGCATTGCCAACCCGGACCAGTTGCTCACACAGGCAAGTGGACTGTGTTCCTTGTTGTCACCAGTCTCTCGTTATTTTCCTGCTTCTTCCTCCTTTTCTCTGGTGTTCGATTTACTTTTGCTTCGTTCCGCAGGGGCCTTGATTGCTAATTTAGTTAAGAAAAGTTCATCCTCATTAACTGTGAAGTAATGGTTGTTGTTGCATAATCAGAAATTACAATGGAGTGTTGCTTCACAATGCTCAGGGATACCACACAAAAAAAGGGGGGGAGAGGGAGGGGGAATAAAACAGTGCAGTAGATGCTGTCCAACCCCTTTATAAGAGACACTGATGTAAGAGACAAATGGTTATGAGAGACACCAGTGTGCCTACATGAAAATAGTGGTTGATAAGAAAATGCATACGTGGTACCCTGCTTAGAAGAGACTCCTCATATAAAAGACAAGAACTGCTCCACAATGCATGTCTCTTATAAAGGGGTGGTTGTCTGGTCATTTTCCTTCCTTTTTTTTTATGTTCTGTCGTTTTGTACTTGTATATAATGTGCAGCAACAGTGCTCAGTTTACAGCCCTTTCCACATTCGTGATTTCTACAGAGAGATGGTGCATTTGAAGCAGCTAGTCTTTACTTGCACCAGGAATTACCTTATGTCACTTATGTGATCAGCCGCTATGACCTTCACCATGGGAAGCATGCACAGCCAGAAGTTGTTGCAGAGGCTGTGACCATTGCCGCGCGTAACACGCATGGTTGGGCTGTCACTCACATCCATCCTGCAACCCTTCTACCCTTGCGCCCCTTCTACTACAATGCACCCACTCCATTTGAGGAGGATGTGATTGCTGCCCTGCAACCCCCCCCCTCCATTTATCGACCGCACACTTATGTCTTCCCCTGCTATGGCACATACAACTGTGATTGACTCATCTCGCCAAACGCCTGCGTTTGAACGCTTTTTACAAGGCCCCGCACCTCACTGTTAGTGTGCACAAAGCTGGCTCAGTTATTGCCTGACCAAGAAACCCATCTTAAGGCTCACAGTAGTGTGCAGTAATGCCAGAGGCCATCGTGCGCTGTTTAGAGAGACTATCTTTAGTTCAACACTCCTTTTTATTCTAACAAACTTCTAGTCACCCCTGGAATTGAACTTAACTAGATTCAACTGTACTGTCATTAACAAAATAGGAAGATACAATCTACATGCCTGACCCCTACTACTGTACCTTATGTTAAGATTTTTTATTTCTAAGCTTTACACTGGTGTTCTGCCCAGGTGTTCTGCTGGTGCGAGAAATGCGAAGGTGCAGCGAGGTTAATGCGGACTTCTGCTCAAGCTGGCGAGTTTAGTTTGGACAGAGCGGATGCTCTCACATCATGCACCGTTGGTTGGCAGTATGAGTAAACTCACTCATACTCACCGTAACTTTCATACTAATCTAAATCGCTGCCCCCCATTGCTCACTCGCACACAAGCAAACCCTGTTCATCACAGCAGCAAAAGACCAATGTATCAGCGCACTCTCCTTACAACTAACTCATGCAGAAATCAATCTCCTAGAACGTGATCCCACGCTAGTCTGTTGAAAGCATCAGCTATCATTTATCTTATTTTTCCATTTTACATGTACTTTTTTCCCTTTCACTTTCTCTCCTTCCATCTGATTGCTGACGTTTA
>JALIZH010016223.1:0-82172 GCA_030522465.1 Rhipicephalus appendiculatus | reverse complement strand
GGAGGAAGATTAGTCTCGCGTCTCGCTGTGATTCGCGGTAAAAAATTAAAAAAGAAAACACGCACATATTCGGTTTGTGTGTTATCCCTCTGAGAGTGTAAAAGAAAAAATACATGAAATGGCCACAGTGAAATGGCCACAGGGTTTCGCCGAACACACTTTGGAATGTACAAAGTGTCCTTCAATTTTCCAGTGACCCTCTCATGGCTGTCACACCTCTTTCTTTGATTCTGCTCTAAATGCTACAGCTACCACAAGCATCTTTGACGACAAGGGTTTGTTTAATAATTGATCATGGACGTTAGTCGCCAGAATGGAGATGAATCACTAAGCGTCAACGTGGGTGCATTTAGGTTAAACGGTGCTGTAGCTGTGAAACACCAATAGACATGTTGCGAGCTCTCTCATATCACTGTACAATAAACATTCAACTACTTCTGTAAGGATAAGTTTCACTTTCGTGTTATACCGATTCCTATGACGGAGGGATCAACCATGTTTTTTTAAGAGTGTGGAGGCTGCCATGCTGGTCTGAATTTTAATTTTTTTCTGGCGGGAGCGGGGCGGAGGTTCGACCATACGTTACGTATGTTCCTGCATGCCTTTGTATGTGGGCGTGTAATATATACAAATGCAGCACTGATTGATTTCGGGGGTTCGAACCCACCCATCCCCCCCTCCCCTTGACTACATCAGTGCTGGAGGCACAATAGCACCGACTGAAGTCTCCACAGCCAGAATCACAATTGACGGCCAAACGTATTCGGCGAGAATTGTTGTCCTACAGCATTGTTCGAGGAACGTGATTGTTGAAGTAGATTTTCTGAACCAATCCGGTGCAGTCATTCACGAATGATTCCAGTCCATAACGCTTTCAATAGACAATGCGATATCACCGGATAGCTCATTTGGTCGCCATGCCTTAAATGTGACAGAACAGCTGGTCTGCGTTCGGCCTCTCTCCAGCGTCATCACTTCTGCTGGCACCGAAGAACCCACAAATTTAGAAGGCGTCATCGAGCGTTACTAGCACCTGCTCCTGAACCGTTAGATTTGCGTCGGAGAGGCAAATCTGACTGTGCTTCTTTATGGGAAAGAGAAGGTAATGCTGACAAACTTCAGCCACAAATACATGCACCTCAGCACCTGTCGACGGCCGCCTACATGAATGAACTTGTGGACGCTATCATACTTTCGCCCTCTTGCATGCTACTGAATTTTCTTCGACGAATCGAGGTTCCCTACTATATTTCGACACCAGTCTGAGCCTTCCAAAGCAGAAGCAAATGTAGCTCAAAGCCCTCCTCCTGCAATACAATGACTGCTTCTAGGCTTTCTCAAGAATTCGAAAGAGCCCACTCGCAAAACGTTGCATCATAACAGAATGAAGTGCTCCTGCGATACGTTCGAGCCCGTAGTGAGTTACGGAGGGTGAATGCGAGGCCGTGAAGAAACAAGTCGACGAAATGCTACGCGATGATATTATGCAGCCGTCCAAGAGATCCTGGGCGCCTCCTGTGGTGTTAGTAAAAAAGAAGGATGGATACCTACACTTCCACGTCAATTATCGTCACCTCAAGAAGATCACAAAGAAGCGTATGTATCCTTTTCCACAGATAGACGACGCCCTGGATCCATTAGACAACTAGAAGATCTTTTCGCCAGAGAACTTTCAGACCGGCTACTGGTGAATCGAAATAGACAGAGACCGAGAGAGAACTGCCTTTATAAAACCGGATGGCCTGAATGAGTTGAAGTTCATGCCCGTTGGTCTTTGCTCGGATCCTGCGACTGTTCAAGACGTTATCATATAGCAGGAGACTTGCCTCGTTTACTTCAACGACTTCGTTGTGTTTGCCTGAAACCTCTACGAACACTTCTGGTGGCTTGAAACTGTACTGCAAACCATGAAGACCTCCAGAGTCCCTTTAAACTAGAAAAGTGGCGCTTCTCGTACGAAAAGCTCTTCTTCTTGGGCCACGGCTTCAGCGAGTTTTCACAAATGCGGAAAGCAGCTGCCACCGCTGCCTTTCCGCCAGCCACCGACACGAATGCCGTACGCTGATTTCACGGCTTGTTTGCCTATTACAGACGCTTTATCAAGGAATATTCAAGGATCGCCGAGCCACTAAGTTCCTTAATGAAGAATGACTTGGAATTCAAGGGAGAAACTGCGCAAGACGAAGCATTTAAATACTTGAAACGACGCCTGCAGGCGCCTCCGACACTTACGCATTTCCATGAATACACCAATGCGGAAATCCGCACCGACCCAGGCAGCGTAGGAATCGGCGCCGTCCTTGTCCAGAAGTTGTCTTCGGGTATAGAAAGGATTATGAGATATACAAGCCGGTCCTTTTCCAAGGCGGAAGCCAACTATTCAACAAATGAAAAGCAGTGCCTTGCCATCATGTGGGCTACATCGAAGTGTCGTTCCCTGCATCTACAGCACGTCCTTTAAGGTTGTGAGGAACCACCACGCCTTGTGTTGGCTGGCCAACTTGAAGAACCCTTTAGGTCGCCTCGCACGGTGGAGTCTGAATACTTCAAAAAAAACATGCTTGATCCCTCCGTCATAGGAATCGTTGAAAGTGAAACGTGTCCTTACAGAAGTAGTCGAATGTTTACTGCACATTGATATAAGAGAGCTTACACAATGTCTATTGGTGTGTTGACAGTTATAGCACCCTTTAACGTGGATGCATCCACCGTGACGCTTGATGGTACATCTGTATCCCGACGACTAACGTCTATGATGAATGATTAAAGAAACCCTTGTGGTCATAGATGCTTTTGGTAGCTGTACGCTGAGAGCGGAGTCATTGAAAGCTGTGTGACAGCCAGAAGAGTGTCAATGATTGGGCGCCGAACTTGGGCTAAGGTCGCCTACTCGCGGCATGTTAGAGTTAATGAACAACGCTGCCCGACCAGAGGGAACCGCAACGCGCGTCGTGTCGTCTCCGTTGGCCGGCTGCTATTTTTCGCGGGGCGAGCTAGAAACATGGCTAGGGACGCGGAGTTAGGGCCACGCGACGCACTCGCGCGTCGCACAGCTATTTTTGGTATGGACGGATGCTACGAGTGTGGATGCTAGGGGTAAGGTCGCCACATGGAAGTGTGTTAATGCGTCGGCAAAATTGCACGTTTACTACTCGAAACACGCCGAATGGGACGGACGCGGAGAAACAACGCTTTGAAGAAACTAATCGTGCATTTCACGGTCGTAATGCATTACTTCTCTTAGCAAGAGCACTGTGAGAGGACAGTCGTAGATATAAAAGGCTTGTTTTAGGGGCGAAGCTCCTTAAGCCGTGGGTCGTGCGTCCTCGATGTATGTAGCCCTCCTTGGTAGCCACCTATCGTTTAGTTCTTGGAATGTCCGCTAGATAGCGGTACTTGTACATGATGAATACATTTAGAGGCGAATCTCCTTATGGCATTACCTCGGCGATCCTCGGTTGCCCAACATCCTGAGTAGCCAGTAAGCACTGGATTTCGACCTCCAAGCTAGTGCCAGTGTAAGATGTCTCCTGTGCGTGATTAAACAATAAAAAAAATTCACAACGTGCATGTAAAATTAAAGTGAGCTGCGAGTCGCCATGACTCTCATCGACCCTTCAGTATAAATGCGCCCGATCTCACGTCGTTGATGATGTACTGCGCAGAATTCGCGGAAGATTACCGGTTTACCGACTCACCTCCGAAGCTTCGCCCACTCATCATCATTCACTCCGTGGATATGGTGTCGTCATCTGCACTTCTCGTCTCGTTTTCGAGAGGGCGCTGTCCTATAGACATGCGTACAATATGGCGGTTGGGTGAAGGTACGCTAGATGGCGTTGGCGGTGCAGCTGCTCTCCGGTTGCGCGGACCGCCGTACGAGTGCGCTTGCCGGATCGTGCTGCTTGGCGGACTATAGACGACGACCGGTCGTTGAAGTTTGAATAAAATTTCACACACACTATCGCTTTGATTACTGCTGGGCGAAACCACTGAAGATTTCATGGTGTAACCATGATTGCTTCAGTCACCACAACTCTCATCAACCCTTTAGTATAAGCGCGCCCGATCTCACGTCGGTGATGATGTACCGGGCAGAATTCACGGAAGATTCACGGTTTACCGATGAACCTCCGCAGCTTCGCCCACTCATCATCATTCACTCCGTGGATATGTTTAAAGCCTGCAAAGTATGTGACCGTGACGCAGTGGATAGCGTGGCCAGCATCTCTTGTCCCGGACCTAGAGGTCGTAGGTTCGACTCCCGTTGACAGAACTTTTTTCTTTGTCTTCTGATCATGTGTATTTTTTCGACGTCATTTCCGTGACGGAAATACGTCACTCAAATCTTGGTGGACCCCGGCATAAAACACTTTCGTGTTAAAAATCGCACACATCTCCCCTAAAGGGAACCTGAGTAGTAATGCGAAGCAGCCAATGTCTTTTATTCATCATCGTATGTGACTTTAAGCTACGGAGACCGTTTTCCCGTGAGTATAACGGCCTTGTTGTCTGTAAAGTGTAAAGTTAAGATATCGTGCAGCAAAGGTTGTAGTTTGAATTTTGAGAAGGCGATGTCTATGCACGTTCGCCTAATGGTAGTACGATGTTTGTAATCGTACGAAATGCACCGGAGAGCATAACGGGACACCATGTGCTGTACTAGCCAGTCGTCATTCATGATGCCCACGTTAGAGTCCCCGGTGAGTGCGAAGGGGTTGTCCTTGACCGTAGTTTCATAGGGGAGCATCGCCTTCTCGATGCGCCTTTCCACGTTTCCTCGGGAGAGGTCATCAGCGTCATCGTCATGGCGTATAATGGTTACCTTGCATGTGCTGTGCCGTCATGGCAGCGTCATCGTCATCTGGCTATGGCGCACAACGATGGGGGGACAGGCCTCGTTCATAAGCATTTAGTTCATAAGCTGCTTCGCATCAAAAATTCGACACAACTGTCGTTTACAAGTCCTGACGAAAGTACTCTAACGCCGACTGCCTGTCTCGCACCCACGTTGACTCACCGCTGCTTGACGGCCAGGACGATGAGTGCTTCTTAAGAACCGTAAGTGCCGATGACATTGCTGAACGACAGCATCCCAAACCGGAATTCAGGGGTACTGTGGAATATATCGTGCACAAGAGTGACGTTGTTCTGAGGTTATTGAAGCCAGAAATGGCGTCATTTTAGATGCAAAGCACCTTATGAACGAGGCCTCTCCCCCCATCCCTTGCCCGCCGTGGCCAGATGACGACGACGATGACGCTGCCATCACAGCACAGCATATGGAATGTACCCACTATAAGTCATAAGGATCACGATGACGCTGATGACGATGAAGAATAAGCGCGTTCCAGATCACACATTCTCTTTCTGCCATGGATGAAAACGATCGTGAACGCGCTCTCGCACGCGAAAGGCAAAACGGCAACGGCGACAACAAGCTGCTACCCCGGCGTTGAGGACGCAGGAAGCGGCGGCTCAACGGCAAAAACACATTGTATACACTGTACACACGCGTTGTCACTCACATGCGCGAGTGAGAAATGTCACGGGTGATTTACGGTAAGAACGATCCCCAGTGCTTCGTCCACTCGTCATGATTCACTTCGTGGAAATGCCAGATTTTTTTTTTTTGCGAAATGGCGTTCTCCTTAAGAAACACTTCTCGCTAGATCGAGCCAACGACCTCCTTGTGATACCGTCGGAATTACCTCCAGAGGTTCCGGAGGCTTTACATAACACTGGTACTCGATAGGCAGTTATTCTAAGCGTCGTCACTTCAGCAGAGAAACGCCAAGGTGTGCGCTCCGCATTCCGACGTCTGGGCACAGGCCTACACCTGTGCTCATGCATATACCACACACCACTTCAGGAACGCGACAGGCATAGATCGCGGCTTGAGCCGTGAACTCAAGAAGGCGTTCCGCTTCGCGCGGGCGTGTTTTAAGGCGAAAGCCTTTAATGTCTCATGCTCACGTCCGTCCGGTGTCCGTCCGGCGTCCGTCCGTCCACACCCCCACTGCGCATGCGCCAACCCATTAAAGAAAATAAAAAATAAGATCCTCCTCTCCACCTCTCTCTCCTCTAGGCATCCCTCCCCGCGGAGGCCACACCCTCACTGCGCATGCGCGTCCCCTCCCTCTCTCCCCTCCTACCCTCCCCCTCTCTCCTCTAGGCATCCCTGCCCGTGGCGTCCACACCCCCACTGCGCATGCGCGTCTTCCCCTTTCCTACGCTCCCCCTCTCTCGCCTCGCGACGCCGACGCAGGCAGCGTGGTGGTGGTGGTGGTATCTGCTAGCGAGTTTCTTGGTTGAAAAAACCGACTGCTCGCGCTGCACAACCGTTCACTGGCCACCCCGTATATATGGCAATGGATCCTGACCTGCAAGGTGGTGCCGGTGGGAGATTTCTCCTGTGCGTTGTCGAACGATAAAAAATTCGCAGCGTGCGCGTTAACTAAAGGCGGACAGCGGGTCTCTGTGTCCAGTCCGAGTCTTCTGTCTCTCATTGCCCATTAGCAGAGGTTGGGATGTTTCAGTAGGAAACACCGGTCCATCACTGCGTGCTTTGCGCCCCCCAGGTTTCTCTCCTGTGCAACGCTGCGATGAGCGCCAGCGTCAACGCCGCCGCCAGAGTAAGCGTTAGCGCCCGCTGCTTCACATCTACACATGGTTCCCTTTAGCAGGAGATGGTGTAATCTTTAAGGCGAAAGCCTTTAATGTCTCATGCTCACGTCCGTCCGGTGTCCGTCCGACCTCCGTCCGGCTTCCGTCCGTCCGTCCGTCTGTCTGTCTGTCTGTCTGTCTGTCTGTTCGTCCGTCCGTCCATCCATCCGTCTGTCTGTCCGTCCGTCCGTCCGTCCATGTCCGTCCGTCCATCCGAGCTCTGGCACGGAGCCAGGTGGCCGCCGGGATGCGCAGACGGACGCCGGTCGCGTCGGACTCTATAGCGCTCGCGCTTTGCTTGCGTATAGTCGCTGTGCCCAGAGTTTGCAATCATTCTGACCGACGCCGTCTCAATGGACCCAGGCGTTCACGGAATACACTTTCCAATTTACAAAGGGTCCGTCAATTTAAGAGCTGGAACGCGGATGGCGTTTGCACGATGTGCAAAGCGCGAGAAAATATTAACGCATGCGAACGGAGGAAGATGAGTCTCGCGTCTCGCTGCGATTCGCGGTGAAAAATTAAAGAAGAAAACATGCACCCATTAGGTTTTGTGTCTTATCCCACTGAGAGTGTAAAAGAAAAAAGACATGGCATAATCAGTGGAATGGCCACACGCTTTCGTCGAACACACTTTGGAATGTACAAAGTGTCCTTCAATTTTTAGATGTGACTCATCTTATGGCGAAGCTTAATCCGGTGGTGGTGGTGGGGGTGTGCGGCGTGACCACCCTTACTGCGCATGCGCAAACCCTTTAAAAAAATAAAATAAAAACCTCCTCTCCCCCTCTCTCTCTCCTCTAGGCATCCCTCCCCGCGGCAACCACACCCTCACTGCGCATGCGCCTCCCCTCCTCTCTCCCCTCCTACGCTCCGCCGCTCTCCTCTAGGCATCCCTGCCCGCGGCGTCCACCTCCCCACTGCGCATGCGCGTCCCCCCCCCTCTCTCTCCTCTCCTACGATCCCCCCTCTCTCCTCTAGGCATCCCTGCCCGTGGCGTCCACACTCCCACTGCACATGCGCGTCCCCCCCCCTCTCTCTCTCCTCTCCTACGTTCACCCCCTCTCTCGCCTCGCGACGCCGACGCAGGCAGCGTCTGCTAGCGAGTTTCTTGGTTGAAAAAACCGACTGCTCGCGCTGCACAACCATTCACTGGCCACCCCGTATATATGGCACTGGATCTTGACCTGCAAGGTGGTGCCTGTGGGAGATTTCTCCTGTGCGTTGTTGAACAATCAAGGGAGACCTGTGAGATATATAAAGTGTTTTTGTGAAGCCTCTGCAGGAGGGTAAGTAGTTCAGTGGCTAGATCACGCGACACATATTTTCGCGGACCTAGAAGTCTTGGGTTTGACTCCCAGGCCAACCGAATCAACGAAACTTTTCCTTCTGCTTTTTCTCTGTCCTGTATAGTTCATTGACCATTTTCAGTGGCGGAAATATGTCAGTGAAGTTCTGGTGGATCCCGGCATAAAACAATTTGGTCTCAAAAACACTGTCTGTGGCAGAATTGAACGCAGAAATTCTGCGTATCAGTGACGTATTATATCACATAGCTATGGAAATGCTTGAAACTGCTTCAAGAAAACTCCCTATACAGGCGTCGCTGTGCGGCGACGTCAGTTGTTGTTTAAGTGTTGGCTATCCAATTATATAACATTGTAATAAACGCTACAAATGTGCTCATATGATTCAGCAAGCTATAGCAAGCGTGGCTCTATCTAGCAGAAATAGGACTGAGGACAAGGAACGTTATTTGAGATGAACATGGTCCCACCATAGCGTTCCTTTCGTTTGAATAAAACTGACGTCTGTACTGTAACATCAGTGCCCGCGCTACACGCTGAACCGTAGGTCACCCTTCAAGAGCCAGTGCAGTGGACTTTCTTGGTAAGCCTTGGCTATGCCGAAAACTACTTTTACAAAAAGACGACGATCCACTGCGTGACGCCTCGTTGCAACCAACAAATGTAGCATGGCAGCTGTTCGGTGACTGTTTCACATGAAATAGTTTCTCACAGTGTGTGGGATCTGGCGTATTTTTTTTTTACCATCAAGCTGTTTATAATCATCGAGCTGTTTACAATGCACTTGTGCCCTCAATAGACATTCTTCTGATACACTTCGCGCCACTGTCGTTTATGTCAACATTTTCACTGACACATAGGCTTCACGGATTGTGTACAAAGTGCGACAAGAAGATCTACGCTGTAGATTTTCGACCGAAAATGTTGTGTACATTTGAATATGCACTGCTATCACTGTACGCCAA
The DNA here is from genome assembly GCA_030522465.1 of Rhipicephalus appendiculatus. Classification (NCBI taxonomy): domain Eukaryota; kingdom Metazoa; phylum Arthropoda; class Arachnida; order Ixodida; family Ixodidae; genus Rhipicephalus; species Rhipicephalus appendiculatus. The sequence continues at coordinate 73,234 of JALIZH010016223.1, read as the reverse complement.
ATTTGTGTCATATATACGTTTTTCCACCTATAAGGAACATCACACCAGAAAAATCAGTGAGGAATACAACATGTTTGAAACATTTTCTAAGAAACTTCGCAGCCGGACAGGACATAAGGATAGCAACAACACACGAGCGCAGAGTCACAACTCATTTGTTGAAGATACGGGCCTTGCAAGGATAATGTGCCTCTGTCAAAGAATATGAGCGGAACGAGTGATAACAAACACCGTTTTCGATTAAAATGAAGGCTACGTAAGCAGCTGTAGCACGCGCACCGCATATACAACAGCTTGTTGTCAGATAGATTGATAGAGGGGTATAGCTAATCCACCTATCTGCCCTTCAAACACACTGTCGGCAATGCGCTGCCGAGAGTATGGTTGCGAGCACGATTTAATGATGCCACAACATAATAGAGTCCTGTGATATCAGGAGAATGGGAGATGCGTGCCTGTCAGTCTTTATGAAACAGAGTTTGCGTATCTGCGCTCCATGTGCTACAGTTGACCACGCGGCCTTGATTATTGCCTGTAACTGTTTTCGTGTTTCTCATGTTATTGTTTTAAAATGACACCTCATCCTTCCTGCGTGAAACTTAAGATTATTTCCTTTTTTAAGTAAATCATTTGTATGTCTGCGTTCGTCTCTCTCTTCTGTTTCTTTCTATCTGGCCGTCCTGCGCAGTTTCTTAGAAGATGATCCTATACCAACTCGCCCAACCTTCAGCGCTAGTTATGTTAAGAACTTGTAAGACAGCTTGCATTACCGTCGCACAATTGACGCGTATACGTCCTGGCAACAAGAGGAAACCAGTGCCAGCTTATACCCCTCTACGAATACTGTTTATAACGCATTTGTAATACAAGCTGCGCTTTTACTTGAAAAGAAAAAGGAACCTATAACCCTGTCAATACAGTGTTGTTCCTGGCATAGTTTCTTCTCTCAGAACAAATGTTCGGCTAATAATGTGTGTTTCGGCTACGCCGTTTTCTTTCAGACGCTGTACAATTTTTATGATGAAAAGGTCAAATGCTTTTCAGTTCGCCAAAAAGCCAAGCAGAAGCTTCAAAGGGCGCTTCAAGGAATCTGTATATGACATCGTAGAGTGCGCCTGAAAATTAATTTAAAAGTCACTGTAAAATGTTAGCATGTGAAGCCTTAAAAATGAGTCATGCCTTTGTTTTCTGTGTTTACTCTTCAACATACCTACAACGCGGGTCCACCAGCTGCTAAAAGATTCTGCTTATGTCTATGCGTTCGTGTTTTTTTTTTTAATGCTTAAGTGGTCATCTGCGTTCCTCGCAAAACACGCTGCAGCTAGAAAACCCAAGTGCCTAGGAAGTATACTCATTCCTATTATAAAGTAATCGGCTGGAAACAATTAGTTTTAGCGCGATAGCTTCAAAGAACTTGTTTCGCAGAAATTCCGACGTCGGCGTCTGTGTCGGGGGCTGTAGTTGCCAGCTAAAAAATCAGCGTTTTCTTTCCTTGCGCGAAAAACTGACAAAAATGCAGATATATAAAAAAAATTGTCGGGTCTAGTGAGCATCGAACCGAGGCCTCCTGCGTGGAAAGCAGGTATTCTATCACAATTAGTGGTGCCACTAATTCTGACGCATGAGCTGCCCCAGGATGCCTCGTTAAGGTTTTTAGCGCCGAGCGCCCGTGAGCGCCCGCAGAGAAATACGCTGCTCCATTCTCGCTCTCTTTTTCTTTTCTTTTTTTTTTTTTGCAGTGCGCAGCTGTCCAGCTTTCGGGTCCCTCCCAGGCAGTCTTAAACGAGCCCTGCAACACTTTTTAAGCATCGTCAGAAAAACACAGCATATCCACGGAGTGAATGATGAGTGGGCGAAGCTGCGGAGGTTCATCGGTAAACCGTGAATCTTCCGTGAATTCTGCCCGGTACATCATCACCGACGTGAGATCGGGCGCGTTTATACTAAAGGGTCGATGAGAGTTATGGTGACTGAAGCAATCGTGGTTACACCGTAAAATCTTCAGTGGTTTCGCCCAGCAGTAATCAAAGCGATAGTGTGTGTGAAATTTTATTCAAACTTCAACGACCGGTCGTCGTCCATGGTCCGCCAAGCAGCACGATCCGGCAAGCGCACTCGTACGGCGGTCCGCGCAATCGGAGAGCAGCTGCACCGCCAACGCCATCTAGCGTACCTTCACCCAACCGCCATATTTTACGCATGTCTATAGGACAGCGCCCTCTCGGAAACGAGACGAGAACTGGAGATGACGACACCATATCCACAGAGTGAATGCGGTAAACCGGTAATCTTCCGCGAATTCTACGCAGTACATCATCAACGACGTGAGATCGGGCGCATTTATACTAAAGGGTCGGTGAGAGTCATGGCGACTCGCAGCTCACTTTAATTTTACATGTACGTTGTGAATTTTTTTATTGTTTAATCACGCACAGGAGACATCTCACACAGGCACTACCTTTGAGGTCTAAATCCAGTACCTACTGGCTACTCAGAGTACATGGACAACCGAGGACCGCCGAGGTAATGCCATAAGGAGCTTCGCCCACAAATATATTCATCATATACAAGTACTTAACGAGAGGTGGCTACATACAACGGGGACGCACGACCCACGGCTTAAGGAGCTTCGCCCCTAAAAGCTGTTGATCGGAGCAGTCGAGGCTCCTGAGAACACATGAGCCAAACACTATAGCGTACAACGTGGCCTGGAATTTTCAATAAATATTCAAAGTCAGCTAGAAATCGTTCCCTCTTTTTTCTACAAAGGATGCCCAATAGCTAAGTGACCTCGCCATATAGCGAAATTCACGGCCATTGGCTGATTTCAGCATCGCTAGCTCCATAGTTTCCGAGGCCGCCTCGGAACACCGCCACGTGGTCGCGCGCGCGCTCGTGATCGCACTGATAGTAAACCGCGCGTTTGAAGGAAAAAAACAAAAAGAAAAAAAAAAGAAGTAGTCCAGGTCATGAAGCTCACGTGACGGAGCTTCTTTTCACCGTACCATCCCTCCGAGCTTTGCTTCCAGGGTGCTCTTCGGGGCGAGAGAAGAGCAAAAGCAATTACAGGATGCGAGAAATCTGTCTACACACTAAGGAAAAATAACCAGAAACGGGAGTAAACTGCTTGTCCTCTAGCGCACTGCCTTTTCTGGGTTTTTATTGCGATAGCAATTATATGGACACTCGCGGCTGGTTTTCGCCGTCGGCGTCCGCGTCGGCGTCATTTTCCGTATATGTATATATATAACCGGGCCCGCCCGTCGTTCGTAAGCGTGAAAAGACGCGAGGGGGGGGGGGGGGGGTCCCTCGAGCGACCTTCGATTTTACGAGCGGGGGCGCGCGCGTTATCTCCCCTTCTCGGCGGCCGACAGCGGGTGGGGAGGGGGGGGCGACGTTAGATTTTACGAGCGCGTGCGCGGGCGCGCGCGCTTTATCTCCCCTTCTCATCTCCCCTTCTCGGCGGCCGGGCCGGCGTACCCTTCTACGTGCTGTGCTCTCAACGCGAAGAGAATTCTCTTAAACAAGCGTTTTCTAGAGTTGCGTGAGATCGGATCCAAAAAGAGTTAGCTGCCAGCCTCACTTCGTATAACATTACAGTTTTTTGCTATCGCATTCATTGCTTCACCCTTGCGGTGAAACTGTGACTTTTCTTATTTTTTTACCACGTACCAGTCGAGGTAAAAATTTACTCTCATGCTAACCGAGTTTTTGAACGGTGAAAGGGCAGTAATTATTTACCCCACTGAGGTTTTCAGCGAGTACAGTCAGAGTAATTTTTTACTGCCGTCACGAGGTTTTAGGGTGATTCCTGAGAGTTATTTCAAGTCGTAAAAAAAAATACTAATAAATGACGGGTGTTATCGCACCATGAGCCAACGAATTTATTAAGCATCAAATGACGCGGAATTGATGACACATACAGAAATTAACATATACACAAACACACACACAACCAATGCAGAATACATCACCTGAACGGACTGCTCGCGTTACTGAGCTAGAGATGGGTCGCTGAGGAGCGAGCGGGATCTTTTGAGCGGTTCTTTTAAGAAACGAGTGATCCGCGGATCAGTAAAAGTGAACCGCGGTCCTTCGGGAGATGGCACACTGAGCCAACTGAACCAAGTGACCCGTGGTTCTAACTTCTCTCTCGTTCACTGAGCGGTGGCTCCCTCTCGGTCAGTGAGCGGTAGTTCTCTTTCGCTCGCTGAGCGGTGGATCTCTCTCGATCAGCGAGTGGTAGTAGTGGTAGTTCTCTCTCGCTCTCTGAAAGTCGGTTCGCTCTCGCTCAGTGAGTCGTGATCCGTGTTGAACCGACGCCACCAGGCGTTGTTGGTTGAATCGCTCCGTTTCGCGTTCCGTTGGCTGCTGCGGGCGGACTCGCTTTGCTAGCTTCTCGCTCGCTGTGTGTGGTGCACTAGGCAGTTCATCGTGAGCTGGTGCAACTAGTCGAAGACGAACAGATGAACGTAGTTTACGTGATGGTTTTCATTAGTTTAATAAAATCCCGAGCAAGCACCCCCCTGCCCCCATTACGGCGAAGGGTAATCCGACAAGATTCGGAGGGTGGAGGGTCCTTGCTCGGTCATGGACTAAATTTCAATATGGCGGTTGAAGAGCCGCTAAAATTGAGCGCACACTCGTGCTTCTAATGCAATGCTTTATTAAGTACGCATGAATTCACTGTTTTCACTTGCCCTTGTCGGACGAATAACAACAATGAATGAAACAGTGAGAATGGTGGTAGGGGAGAAGGGCACGCATATTTGTAATCTCCTGTGCAAGGGAGGGGGGCGCTTGCTTCGGATTTTGCGGTATAGTCATGAAAATGTTACCCATATAATACACTCCAGTGCTTTTCTTAGAGTGCATTATTAGCACCTCAATAAAACGAATATGTTGTGCTGAAACGGGGCTTTATTTTATTTCGTCCTGGTGCATGATGACAAATTATCATGACATAATACTACGTTGAGTTTTGACTTGTTTCAATGGGCCGCACAGATATTTTTCGATGTCTTCCAGAAAGGCGTCCACTCACAATGACACACGAGAAAACTAAGTGCTTGATTTGTCGACACTATACTCACGGGCAACTTTTCTTGGCACTGAAGGGCAGGGCTTAAAGTCTCCCTTCATTGGAGGGGGGGGGGCTTGTAGGGCGGTGACGTTATATATATATATATATATATATATATATATATATTGGAAGACGCAGGAAGACTTCACCAGACAAGGTCAGCAGCACCGTTTATTTGGCAGTGTCTGCCTCGGCGCAGAACACCAAGAAGAGGGAAGAGTCGGGATGATGATGATATATACAAGTGAGAACGATGAAGTACTTGAAATGTGCTAACACTAATTTCCCCCCCTCTTCGAAGCGGCCAACCTGGCCGCCACTCGGAGATCATCTGAACGAGTAACAAAAGGCTTCATGCGCGAAACGTGAACGATTTCCGTGTTGCGACGACGGCGGTCTGTGACAGACTGAAGCGGGCTGACGAGATAGTTCACTGGGCAAGTTTGTCGTAGAACAGTGTAGGGGCCAACGTACCGGTGAAGAAATTTCTCGCAAAGCCCTGACGCTCGCACCGGGGTCCATAGTAAGACCTTATCGCCTGGATTAAAGGCCACGTCGCGTCGTTTGCTATCGCAGCGATGTTTTCTCTCCTCCTGAGTAGATTCGGTGTTTTTACGAGCAATTTCACGGCAATGCGCGACTCGAGCTGCAGTCTTCTGGCAGAGAAGTACTGCCCGGAGCAGGAGCAAAGAAGAATGCAGCGTCGAAGACGGATGAGGCAGATCGTCCATACACGAGGAAGAAAGGGCTGTAGCCAGTAGATCGTTGTATCGCAGTATTGTAGGCGAAGGTGACAAATGGTAAAATGTTATGCCAGTTTTTGTGGTCAGGGCGTAAGTACATGGAGATCATGTCAGAGAGCGTTCGGTGGAAGCGCTCAGTAAGGCCGTTCGTCTGCGGGTAGTCTGTAGAAGTGGTTTGATGCGTCGTATTACACGCCCGCAGGACTTCCTCGAGGACCTTGGAAATGAAGGCTTTGCCACGGTCACTCAGAAGAACGCGAGGAGCTCCGTGGCGCAAGACGATGGACTGCAAGAAAAAAGTCGCCGATTTCTGTAGCGGTGGCAGAACGAAGAGGCGCCGTCTCGGCGTATCTTGTCAAATGGTCGACTGCAGTGACGATCCAGCGGTGACCGGAAAATGTTAACGGCAAGGGACCATACAAGTCAATTCCGACAAATTCAAAAGGTGCGGTCGGACAAGGAAGAGGCTGCAGGAAACCAGCCGGCGGGGATGTCGATCGCTTACGGTGCTGACACGACGCCCACGAGCCCACGTATTTGGCTGCCGTTGTGGACAAGCCAGGCCAGAAGCAGCGGGTCTTGATGCTGTCGTAGGTCTTGTGGAAGCCTAGATGACCGGCGGCAATGTCATCGTGGAATGGTTCTAAAACTCGAAGACGAAGGCAGCGGGGGAGGACTGGCACCCACTTGTTACCCGTGGGATGGTAAATGTATCGATGAAGCACACCGTCATGGAAGCGAAAATGTCGCAGCTGGCGTCGCAAGCGGCTGTTGGGTGGTTTAGTGACACCGCGAAGGCGATCAATGAAAGTCCGACAGTAGGAGTCTGCCCGCTGAAGTGAGCGGAAATCGGAGGGTGATATAGTTGAATTTGGTCCAGTGAAGCGAGCAATAGGTTTTGTGAGGCAGGCTGGACGTCGGAGCCGTTAGAAGGCGATGCGGAGGACGTACTGTCAAGAGAGATCGAAAGCGGGCATCGGGACAGCGCGTTGGCATCATGATGACATTTGCCAGACTTGTAGGTGATGGTGAAGTCGTACTCTTGCAAGCGCAGTATCCAGCGCCCTAGACGTCCTGACATATTCTTCATTAATGACAGCCAACACAGTGCGTGATGGTCGGTGACGATGGTAAAATGCCGACCGTAGAGGTATGGGCGGAATTTCTGTATCGACCAGACGAAAGCCAGGCACTCTTGCTCCGTGATCGTGTAGTTGCGCTCAGCTGTCGACGGAGTCCGGCTAGCGTATGCCACAACCTGCTCTTTAGAGGCGGCATCACGCTGCAGAAAGACGGCCCCAATGCCTTGTGCGCCTGCGTCAGTGTGCAGTATAGTGGGCGCTCTCTCGTCAAAGTGGCAGAGCACTGGTCCGATAGTCAGGCGTCCTTTCAGAGTTTCAAACGCGAACTCGCAGTCGTTGGACCATGCGAAAGAAGCACCAGCGACTAGTAACTTATTTAGGGGAGCCGCTATGGTAGCAAAGTTGCGTATAAAGCGACGGAAGTAGGACGCGAGACCAAGAAAGCTGCGCAACGTCTTTTGGTTGGATGGTCGAGGGAACTGTAGTACAGCTCTGATCTTGTCAGGGTCTGGTTGGATGCCGTCTTTCGAAACGACGTGACCTAGTACGCTTTTGCTGGCGAATGCGCACTTTTTCGTATAAGTACCTCGTCTAATCGTTGAAGATGTTGAGTAAAGGTAGATGAAAAAACAACAATATCATCTAAGTAACAGAGGCAGGTCTTCCATTTTAGGCCACGAAGAACAGTATCAATCATCCGCTCAAATGTTGCTGGAGCGTTGCACAGGCCAAAAGGCATTACGTTAAATTCATAAAGCCCGTCCGGCGTAGCAAAGGCGGTTTTTTCTTTGTCAGCCTTGTTCATGGGGATTTGCCAGTAGCCTGATCGTAGGTCAAGGCTCGAAAAATATTTCGCCCCTTGGAGTGTGTCTAAAGCGTCATCAATTCGAGGCATAGGATATACATACGTGTGATCTTATTTAGCGTTCGATAGTCAACGCAGAAGCGAACAAAGCCATCCTTTTTTCTCACTAAAACGACCGGAGAAGACCAAGAACTGGAAGAGGGCCGTATTATATTTCGTGATAGCATATCGCTAACTTCTTTTTCAATGATTCTTCTTTCCGACTGCGATACACGATATGGCCGACGGCGTATCACACCAGAACCGTCGGTCTCAATGCGGTGTACAGCCACGGAAGTCTGGCTGAGTGTTGTGGCACAGCTATCGAAGCAAGCTTTGTGCTTAGCTGAAAGTGCCAATAGCGCTTCAGACTGTGCAGATGTTAGGTCTGAACCGATGACTGCTCGAAAAGAAGAACTCGGACCTGAAGTTGGTACTGATGACGAAGACGGGCAGAGTGCTGCGATGGAGGTCAATGGAGAGGCGTCTATCTTCGCCACAGTCATCCCCTTGGGCAACAGCATGGATTCTGCAGTTGTGTTGCAAACGGGCAGGAGAGCGCGGCCACAGGAAAACCGGAGGAGACAAGAGGCGACGAGAATTCCACGTGAAGTGCAACAAAATTAAGGCAAAACTAGTGCACCACCATCGGCTACTTGGGTAGATGCGACAGCTACCACGTGTTCGTGACGAGGGCGCAGGACACAATCTTCAACGACGAGTAAGCTGGAGATCGAGGGTGACAATGCCGGAATGGGTGCATCCGCTGTATCCGAGATGTGAACGACGTTTTCTTTAAATGATATAACAGCGGAAGCAGAATGTAGAAAGTCCCAACCGAGAATAAGTTCATGAACGCATGTGGGTAATACAATCATTTCGATGTGGTGACGTATGCCGTCGATGGAAACGCGAGCCGTACACTGTCCGTCGGGTTGAATCAGCACGTTATTTGCGCCGCGCAACACAGGTCCCACATAAGGTGTTCTGACTTTACGGAGCCGCGAGCACAAGTCACTACGCAAAACAGAAGTGGCGGCACCGGTGTCAACAAGAGCTTGAACAGGAACACCTTCAACAGTCACTGACAACATATTGGCCGGGTGAACAGGAGGTAATTTAGGAGATCGACAGGACGCAGTTTTCCCTCCACAAACTGCAATCCTTAGTTTTCCGGATGTTGGTCAGCAAAGCGGGAGATGGGGCGAAGCGGCGAGGCAGAGCGGCGGTAGGGCGAAAGAGATCATCGTCTAGAGGGACGGGAGTCCTGACGCTGACGCGGGGACGCAGGAGGCGACGGAGACCGGTGCTGCGTGGACGGGTAGAAGTCTGGGCAATAAGGATCGGGTCTTCGGATCCGGTCTCGCTTGAAGTCAGCGTAGCCTCGTCGTTCATTCTGCTGGCGGCGACGGCAGTAACGAGATATATGTCCACGTATACCGCAGTAAAAACAGACTGGACGGGATGAACGCCACCCAGGATACGAGGGCGCAACAGGTGATCTGCCTCCCACAGAAGCCAAATGACCATAGGCAACTTCAGTAGGCCCAGACGTGACGGCAGCAGGTGGTATTGCTGCAATATCGGCGTATGTGGGCGTCGAACGTGTGGTGTGAGCAACCGATGCTGTCGGCGCCGTCATGGCTGCCATATCAGCGTATGTTAGTAGCGGGCATGCTGATAGAGCGAGAGGTGCTGTTGGTGACGTCATGGCTGCCAGCTCCTGCTTGACAAGGTTGCGCAGGTCGAAAGGTGGCGCTTGGGCGGATGATCGACTCTGTTCCTGCATTTGAAGTTCTTCGCGAATGATGGTGCGGATGAGCGCTCGTAAATCCGAGGGAGGAGTAGGCGAGGATCGCTCTCCTGCTGAAGACGAAGGGACTGCAGCTCGTCTGGGCGCTGGCATGTCGAGGTAATGCCTTCAACCGTGGTAGGGTTGTGAACAGCCATGGCGTTGAATGCGAGCGTGCCTATTCTTTTGAGGATATGGCGAACGCGCTCGGCTTCCGTCATCTCACTGTTCGCACGACGGCAGAGGGCCGAGACGTCCTCGATGTACGAAACGTACGACTCGTGCGCGAACTGAACACGCGCAGCCAGCTTTTGATTCGCGATCTCGGAACGGCTGGATGAGCTTGCGAAGATTTGTCGCAACTTGGTGGTAAAAGCGGACCAATCGACGAAGTCAGTTTGGTGATTAAAATACCAGGTTTTCGCAATACCGGTGAGGTAAAAGGGTACATAAGTCAATTTCTCGGCTCCGGTCCACCGATTGACTGAACTCACGCGGTTGTAAACGTCGAGCCAGCCCTCGACGTCGTCACCGCGGAGACCCGCGAACATGGCTGGTTCGCGCATGGGGCCTGTGACGGTGTACGAAGGAAGGGCAGTCGGTTGAATCGGTGCTGTAGCGTTAGGGCTAGCTGTTTGGTCGGATTACTGCATAGCTCCTGGGGTGGCCATGCGCAAGCGGCGACCGGATCGTAGCTCCAGGTAGAACACGAACGCAGGAGGACGTCGGGATCTTGACGAAGCTCCACCACTCTGGAAGACGCAGGAAGACCTCACCAGACAAGGTCAGCAGCACCGTTTATTTGGCGTTGTCTGCCTCGGCTCAGAACACCAAGAGGGAAGAGTCGGGATGATGATGATATATACAAGTGAGAACGATGAAGTACTTGAAATGTACTTACAATATATATAAAGCCAACTGTCTCTAGCACTGAACAAATGCTTAAGAATGTTATGCAAATAAATATATTACAGTTATAATTTCTCCGCACATAGCACTACTGCCAGGAAATTCAACACTAGCGCTTGTCAAATGGGTGCAGCAGTGCTACAGCTGACCTGCCAAGGGGAGGCCGAGCCCCTCCTTAAAAGATAGAAAGGGGGGCCGGGCCCCCCTGGGCACCCCCTGACTTTAAGCCCTGCTGAAGGGAAAGCTACGGAGGCGGAGCATCTGTACATGTAACCCTACGCGAAGTAGTCCGGTTTGGCATGCGAGTCGTTCCTCTGTGGAAAGTGATGGCTGCGCGAAATCAGCGTTGCATTTCGACGCAGACGCCGCTACAGCGTTTGAGGCACTATCCGAAAGGCGCGACTTTACTCACGCCTTCAAAAAATGCAAAGTGACAACCCATGAAGTAAAACAAGCACAAATATCTCATTGGGGTGCTCTGCGTTGTGTCTTAAAGAGCTACAGGTGAAATATAAAAGGAGTATTTTTTATATCTTACACAGAAAAGACGGAGGAAATTGTGGGAATATATTAAGTAGCGGTGAGATACGCGCGATTTGGCCCCTGTAGCCTTCGCTTCCAGTACCAAGAAAAGTTGTTGCCGAGTATAGACAGCGATCGAAGCACGTAAAGTGTTGTTCAGTGTTGCAACGCGAACTTGTCCAAGCTTCGATCCTAGCAAGTGGCAAATAAAGCACCTGCAAGGTGCTTTACTTTGGCACGTGTGTCAGAAGTATCAATATGTGTCCTAAGGCACAGTGGCGTAGCCAGGGGGTGGCACAACGGGCACGTGCCCCCCCCCGAAATTTTTTTTCGCCATGGCATACATAGCGAAAAATGGCCACTTCAAGGTGGTGCCCTCCCCGAAATCAAGGAGGTGCCCCCCCCGAAAAAAAAATTTCTGGCGACGCCCCTGCTAAGGCAACATTTTAGCCCAAAAACACGAGCTTTTATACAGGATTCCCAGCATTTTTTTTAATAACAGGCTGGATATGATTGAGCTATAGGTCACGATCGAGCGCTCAAAGTAAGCGCGCGTCGCCGCTTTCAAACGGCGGCGTGAAATGCAGGCGCCGGTTTGTCGCGACTGCGCGCAGACAACGAAAAAGGAAGCATCAAAAGACGCCGCGTGCGTGCCTCCTCTCCCCCTCGAAACAACGCCATCAAGCGCTCTCAGTTCAAACGCCGAGCGATCTTCTCCCACGGATTTAAGTGAACCGGTGATCCGTTCAACTGAGCCGGTTCGCTTAAGTGAACGGAGCCGTTTGGAACCGCTCACTGAAGTGAACCGCTTTTCCATCTCTACGTTACTCAACCGTACTTAGACAACCCGGCATATATAGGCACCGCATTTTGACCTGCCATGTGGTGCCGGTGAGAGCTACGTTTTTTTGCATCGTTGAACAATAAAGGTTCATAGCGCATGCCTAAACTTACGGTAGGATGCAAGTCACTATGAGTCACACCGACCTTTTAGTATAAACCCGCCCAATCTTACCTTTTTGATTATCCAATTATTAGCTGGCACTCCGGCCTGTTGGCCCACCCGTGTTAGCAGTGCTGATGCACAACTCCACAAAATGTACCTAACCACTAATCACACGCAAACCACGGCAGCTCCATAATTTTCATTGAGCGACAGTGCACAAAAACAGTAGCAGCTCATATTCAGGAACGCCGGCGAAGAAGAGCGGTGCCGCGCCTGTACCAGCTTCAGACCGACGGCGTCGCTGGGCCTTTTCGGGGAGCATGGCTGTGCGATGAAAGACAGCTGGCGATCACAGAATGCATCTCCTGTGCAATTTTCGTCGTCGTTATTGTAGGCAGCAATGAAAAATACGTGTCTGCTATTCGCGGCGTCTTACGAAGCGATGTGTTACAACGAACTGACGGCTCACCGGCGGCCACACGCTGGTTCCGTATGCCACGTATCGGTGCTCGCCTTCGATCTAGATGTTTGGCAACGGTTGGCGCATGCAGCGCACAATGCTGACAGCACTCTATTCCAGCAGATATTGTTTTCTAGGAACCAAAATCTATGCGACGCTTGTTGCACCTTCTCCGACGACGCACTCACACTGGCCGCTGGCCGGCTCGATGCCGACGACGTAGGGAAAAGATGCAAGCGCAAAAAAGGACGGGACACAAGACAAGAAGACGACTGCACGAGCGCTCGACTGCACGTAGGGAAGCCTTGTACTTGTCGCTTCGAAGTTGTAACCGGTCACTCTCCAGGAAAAAGCTACGGACGATCACACCAGCTTGATTTTGTTACCGCTGGCAGCGTTCTTCGTAGCGCTTCGGGATTGAGCACGGAAGCGAGGTATCCGCGGCGTCCAGGTTCGGAGGCTCGCGTTCGTACGCGCACGGCCGCTCGACGATAGTGTCACGTGGGTGTGACGTCGACGAAGGCAGCAGGCGACGTGTCCAAGATGAAACTGTTTATTAGGCCGAACTTGTGGCCGGTAAACAGAAAGTAAGATTACAGCAATACACGCTGGCACTGATAGCGACGAGCAGAGCGTCGGCCGTCGATCAACTGACAAGCGGTGAAGCACGTCGGCATTTATACGTGTGTCATAGAATATTCCAGTCTTATCACTCGTTGTCGCACAAGCTCTGGAATAAGCTCGAGTGTTCGCGTCTTGCGCGCAATCTTAACAAAACGATCTACAGTAATCGCTTCTAGAACAATGAGGCGCGGTTAGCGCTGAGCATTGCTGACAGTCTTTGTGGGCGAAAGCCGGCCACAGCAAAAGTGAAAATAAGAAACGCGCGTGGCAATGCCCCCCTTCTGAAAAAGCATCGTCCCGATGCTTAAAACAGAATATGGGGAAAAAATGCATGCAACAATAAATCAAAACAACAAAGAAAGTACAACAATAAAGCAACAAGTGAAGTCCTCAAGTCCGCTAACGCGCGTAATACGGCTTGAGGCGCACGACATGGACGACTTCAGGTCGCGCACGACGCCGTTGAGAGTTAGTAATGCCGTCCGGAACGACCTCGTAGTCCAGAGCACCGAGACGTCGAAGCACCTAGTATGGCCCTTGAGTTCCGGGTCGGCTCGCTGTCGTTCGGCGAAGTCGTCGGCGCTTATAGTTCCCAAGAAGTCATCCTCCTGGTCGTCTTGCGGCGGCGGTTCAACGGGGGCGCGAGATAAGCAGTCGGCGTCAGAGTGTTTTCGTCCGGACTTGTAAACGACGGTAACGTCGAATTCTTGAAGTCTCGGACTCCATCTTGCGAGACGACCTGAAGGGTCCTTCAAGTTAGCTAGCCAACATAAGGCGTGGTGGTCGCTCACAACTTTGAAGGGCCTCCCGTATAGGTAAGGGCGAAACTTTGACGTAGCCCAGATGATGGCGAGGCACTCCTTTTTTGTTGTGGAATTGTTGGCCTCTGCCTTGGATAGCGACCGGCTAGCACAACTGATGACCCTTTCCAGTCCATCCGTCCTCTGCACAAGGGCGGCGCCGAGTCCCACACTGCTTGCGTCGGTGTGCACTTCTGTTTCGGTGCGATCGTCGAAATGCGCAAGTAACGGAGGCGTTTGCAGGCGTCGTTTTAGGTCTTGAAATGCTTCCTCCTGCGGCGTTTCCCATTTGAACTCGACGTCGGCCCTGGTAAGGTTTGTGAGTGGTTCGGCGATGCGGGCAAAGTTTTTGACGAACCGCCTGTAGCAGGCGCACAGGCCGAGAAATCGACGCACGGCCTTCTTGTCGGCGGGTGGCGGGAATGCAGCGATGGCGGTTGTCTTCTGAGGGTCGGGGCGTACTCCGGACTTGCTTATCACGTGGCCCAAGAGCAAGAGTTCCTCGTAGGCGAAGCGGCACTTTTGTGGCTTCAGGGTAAGTCCGGAGGTCTTGATTGCTTGAAGTACAGCCTCAAGGCGCCGCAGGTGTTCGTCGAAGTTAGAGGAAAACACAACGACATCGTCCAAGTACAAAAGGCAAGTCTGCCACTTCAAGCCTGCCAGTACGGTATCCATTACGCGTTGGAAGGTCGCGGGGGCCGAGCAAAGACCAAAAGGCATTACCTCGAACTCGAACAGGCCGTCTGGAGTTATGAAAGCAGTCTTTTCTCGGTCTCTCTCATCGACTTCGATTTGCCAGTAGCATGTCTTGAGGTCCATCGACGAGAAGTACTTCGCGTTGTCGAGTCGATCCAGGGCGTCGTCTATCCGTGGGAGGGGGTGTGACATCGACGAAGGCAGCAGGCGACATGTCCAAGATGAAACTGTTTATTAGGCCGAACTTGTGGCCGGTAAACAGAAAGTAAGATTACAGCAATACACGCTGGCACTGATAGCGGCGAGCAGAGCGTCGGCCGTCGATCAACTGACAAGCGGTGAAGCGCGTCGGCATTTATACATGCGTCATAGAATATTCCAATCTTATCACTCGTTGTCGCACAAGCTCTGGAATAAGCTCAAGTGTTCGCGTCTTGCGCGCAGTCTTAACAAAACGATCTACAGTAATCGCGAAGCTTCTAGAACAATGAGGCGCGGTTTGCGCTGAGCAGTGCTGACAGTCTTTGAGGGCGAAGAACGCGCGTGGCAATAGAAGAAACACGTGAGATCAAGTTGAACGTGCCATCAGCGCAACCAGACACATACAGCGCGAGCTTCTTACACTCGCCAGTCTCCGGGGCCACTAAACAACATACGCCAACGATTTGCAAAAATCTGCAAGACGGCTTTCCAGCAGGTTTCTTTTTTTAAATGCGAAGCATTTCTTAGCGAACTTCGGCGACTTTGAGCGTATCTATCTATCTGACTATCTATCTATCAAGCTATCTATCTAGCCGCCTACGACTTTGTGCTCTCCTGGCCGTATCGTTAATGGGATTTCTACCAAATTTGGTATGGCATAACATGACTGTATGACGAACATAAATGGCTGGTCATATCATGAAAATCATTAATAACTTGTCATGAAAAGTATGATTTACATGCCAAGCTCATGGCGCGCTCGCGGCCGTTTCGTTAGCTTGAGATACACCAAATTTGGTATTGAGTGACGTGACTGTATGAAGAACATAAATGACCAGTGGAAATATGGAAATCATGACTTGTCATATTCGACATGACTTGCATTCCACGCTCATGGCGCACTCGCGGCCGTTTCGTTAGCTTGAGATACACCAAATTTGGTATTGAGTGGCTTGACTGTATGACGAACATAAATGACCAGTTATAATGTGGAAATCATGACTTGTCATGAGCGACATGACTTGCATTCCACGCTCATGGCGCGCTCGCGGCCGTTTCGTTAGCTTGAGATACACCAAATTTGGTATTGAGTGACGTGACTGTATGACGAACACAAATGACCAGTGGTAATGTGGAAATCATGACTTGTCATGAGCGACATGACTTGCATTCCACGCTCATGGCGCACTCGCGGCCGTTTCGTTAGCTTGAGGTACACCAAATTTGGTATTGAGTGATATGACTGTATGACGAACATAAATGACACGTGGTAACATGGAAATCATGACATGTCATGAGCGACATGACTTGCATTCACGCTCATGGCGCGGTCGCGGCCGTTTCGTTAGCTTGATATACACCAAATTTGGTATTGAGTGACATGACTGTATAACGAACATAAGTGGCAGGTGCTAACATGAAAATCTTGGCGTGCATGTCATCTACAACCCCATTTACATGCCACGCTCATGGTGCGCTTGCGCCCAGTTCGCTAGCTTGATATACACCAAAATTGGTATTGCGCGGCGTGACTGTATGACGAACATAAATGACAGGTCGTAACATGGAAAACATGACATGCAAATTATGTAAAGCATGATTTGCTCCTTCCTGGTTGCTTCGCATTACATCGATTCCCACAGTGCGTGGGATCTGCCGGCTTTTTTCTTCGAGCACGCCCTTTCGTTCACAGAATGTTTTCCTTGTTCGTTTTGCGTCAGCAGCACCCAGTTCCAATGAAAGTGCATGCACTGGGGGTCAACCCCAAAGCGCGACAATGCCATACCAATCTTTGAAAAAAAAAAGGCATTTGTGGGGTTCGCATACCTTCACTGGAACTGAGAGCGTCACTCGGTGGGGGGCAAAAACCACCGAAGCAGCTGCAGCTTCTAGACACGTGATAATAAACCCTCAAGCGGTGGTTAAAAATCACGTGACAGGAAACTCCCCACGCAGTAAAACTGGATTGTGACATCCTTTTACTATGTCTCTGAAAGGTGGTGGTAAAACTATGTCATGTACCGCCAGGGCTGGGCAAAGATACTTTCAAATTGTATCGCGATACGATACAAGATACTCAGGCAAAAAAGTATTGGAGATACAGATACAAGATACCATCGCAAAAATTGTATCCGATACGATACTTGCAAATTGTATCTTAAGATACTTCGATACATTCTCAAATTTGTTGTTATACACCCCCACATTTTGTAGTAGCGAACGCGTATGTACAGAGAGGTCTGCTTGAAAATTTCCGAAATGTCTTTAAAGAAGTTTTTGTTCGTATCTCAAAAGTTTTGTCATCCTTGGTCAAAGTAAATTAGTTTGATTCTGAAGAACTTATGGTCTGTTTTAGCTGCGTAAAAGGACAGCACTGTAGACACTTCGCTGACAGCGGTTCTTGCTTGTCATTTCTGTAATTGATTGGAGTCGCTGCTGAGCGCCGACCGGCTAGCCCGCTGGCATCTAACCACACCAGCTTAAATAAGATGCGTTCACACGATGGCGCAAATACCGGTGTGAAGTTGTACCTTGTTCATAAAAGACCGTTTTGCTATACCGAATCACCAGTGCACGGCAGTAACAACGCTGGCAGCGACATTTTTGTGGTGCATTGTGCATATAGGCCTAGGCAGAGCACATAAAGCTGCTATTACTTTTCATATTGTTCCTATCTGCTGCGTAAACTGTTCGTTATCTATGTACTATCTAACTTGCAATGAACTTTTCTTCAACGAGAGAACATGTGCACCCCAGAAACGCCTCAGACCTATTTTATTGTCACGTGGTGGTGACTATAATGAAAGCGACACTCACTCTGGTAGAGTGGAAACTCTTTTTTAGCTAACTTCTGCCGAGAAAACTAAGTAACTCAAAGTACGAGCAAAACCCGCTGCACACTGATAGCGGCAATAAATGTCGGCCTTCGGTAATCTGATCATTGGAAGAACGCGTCTTGTTTTATACAGCAGTGATCGCACCTTCCAAAACTATCCTTGGTGCTCGCGTAATCTCACGAATTACCAAGAGTACGCGCGTACTGCGCGTAATCTGAATAATAATTGAGTTTTCGCGTCCTAAAACCACGATGTGATTATGAGGGACGCAGAAGAGGAAGGTTCTGGAAGTTCTGACCATGTGGTGTTCTTTAACATGCAATCAAATCTAAGTACATGCACCCCTAGCATTTCGCCTGCATCGACAGGCGGCCGCCCCAACAGGATTTGCGCGTAATCTTAGCAGAACAATCTGGGACAATCTCGAAGTTTACGAAACAGCGCGGGCGGCTTGCACCGAGCGGTGATAAGTTTTTTGTGGTTCAGACCCAATCACACCAAAATGAAAAAATAAGAGCGCGTGGCAGTATAGTTGCACAAATCGTCGCAGGGCAACACCGCCATTCACGCTATTGCCCCCTATAGCTACGATTACCTTGCAATTAGTAATATTAAAAAAAAAAGTAGAGAAGTCAATAACGGAAAACATAACTAGAATAGAAAGGCCGTTCCGTTTCACGCATTCATATTGAATACACGATACAGGTGGCACTCTTGGAAATTAAGCATGAAGTATCGTGAACGTACCTGTTAAGGTAAGACAATAAAAAAATCAGTGCCTATGGAAAATTGCCTGAACTGGCTCGTTGGGACGTTCATAAGAAAAATGGACAATTTGATATAAGGATGTTTCTCGAATCACCTTCCTAAGATCTTTAAGATGGCTCCTAATTATTCCCATTATTATAGTGCAAACTCAATTTAGTCATTTTACGAAGCAGTAAGCAAAATGTTTGGTGCTGTATACTTTATCCACGCCCACATAATGGCATGTTTCCCAAATCGCCTTGGCGTATACTCAAGTGAATATAAATATGTAAACAGTAGCAGAAATAAAGCAGACGGTTAAAAGTAACGATAAAACAGAGAGCTTATTTTGGCTGCACTTTAGAAAAGACATATTGCATTCACCAGACCGAAAAAATAAAACAGTTCAGAGCCCTAGGTAATGTATAGGATGCAGGAGAAGGACTTCTGAGAAAACACTTGTGCTAACAATCGTATTAAATTTCAAGAGCTCTTTGAATAAATATATCGGGGAGAAAGCGACATGGTACGCGACGATATCGTCTGATAGGTAAACGCTTGTTCTATTAGATATAGTATCGGTGTAGTTCCACGCTGGGCAGCGGCATCAGAATTTGTGCTGTCATCGCCGCACACGGTACGCGGTGTGGTACGCGGTGCTTGCAAGTGGCTAAAAGTAAGTGTCACGGCTCTGACACAACTAAAAAGTGAAAAAAAAACGAGAAAACAAAAGGCACGGGGGCAAGCACGTGAACGTAGTTTCTGTGGATACTGTGCGAGTTCTGTCATGCTGCTCTGCTCCACCAAAGGGATGCGCACACCTCATCGCCTGCCCTCACTGGGGGAATAGGGCGGAAAGATAAAATTATGTCACTGCCCTTAGATTTATTCAGGTCACTAGTGGCACCAGTACCAGACTGAGAAGCGGCGTTCAGTCAGCGTATAATGTTTCGCACGGCAGCGTTGCGATCGCAGTATCTTGTATCTTAAAATACACGATACATTATCGAATGTAACGGAAATACAGATACAGATACTTGTCTTGCGAGACGTATCGCGATACAGATACAAGATACCCAACGAGTATCTCAGATAGTATCGAAGATACATGTATCTTCGATAGTGCCCAGCCCTGTACAGTACCTTACTCCAACATGAGGCAGTAATTTTAAACGCGAGGGAGTTTTCAGAGGTCATGAGCCGCGAAAACCCAATCTTGGATAGTTTTTGCTTACGGCGTAACCATACCCAGGAATTCGGGACATCGCTTTTAGTTCACCGTTTTTCACACCACGTGGCGTACAGACCTTCAACTTTCAAAACTGGCGCCGTGACGCAGGCCGCGCGGCAGACAAAACGACAATACATACATAAAAAAAATATCGACTATCGCCACCGAGAGCGAACCGTGATCGCTGACTGATAAGAGCTAGGCGTACGGCAGGCGGTCGGCTGGATGCTCGAAAGTGAATCAGCAGTTCTTTTTCAACGAATGCGTGTACACAACTCACTTGGCTGTGCTTGAAAAACACTGAATATCGAAAGGGCGTGCGGCCCTTCCTCTCGTCCTTTTCAATATATTTCGTCCGACTTTGCGGTCGTCGGCCCCCCACCGGTATCTTGGAGAAAGTAAGGACGTCCTTTCGTCGCTGCCGTTTTCTTCGTCTAAAAACGCTAATTTCAAGGAAATACCAGCCTACGAGATGGCAATGGTTTGACAATATGCAGAAACAAACATGACGTCACTGATTTGTTGGCGTCACTTTACAAATGAATTATTTTGCGCTATAGCGTGAAGGCAACAGGCCGTGCCGTATTCACTGCCAGTGAAAATATTTTTTTTTGAACTCGAGGCGGAGCAGAAATAAAGGCCGAAATTGATGACAAGCGCGAGATTGCTCAACTACCTTCTGGAATTAGGAATTTTGAATAAGACGCTTTAATTTAAAAAACGCTTTTTACGTTTCTAGCGCACATAATAAAATAAGACCGAAATAATATTTTCATTATGTACATGGTATACAGCTCGTCTTCGCCTCTTGGCTAACTGTTCGTGAAAGCGTAATAAAACCAATTATATTCATATATACGACCATCCGCCGCGGTGTTGTGGCGGTTACAGTGCTCGGGTTCCGACCTGAAAGTTGCGTGTTTGATCCCAGCGGCGGCGGTCGCATTTCGATGGAGGCGAAATGCTATATGTGCGATGTCAGTGCACGCTAAAGAACACCAGATGATCGTAATTTCCGGTGTCCTCCATAAAGGCGTCCCTCATAATCATATCGTGGTTTTGTGATGTAAAACCCCCGATAATATTTGGATGTACACGACCGTAAAACCCGCCTGTTCATTGCACTGTCTATGCGGTCTGCACAACGCCAGCAGGTCTTGGTTTGAGACCCGGCTATTTCGGCCAGTTTCATTTAGAACCAGGAACGCGTACAAGCGAGATTGAAGTTAGCTCTCGTCTGGTTTCCTTGCTGCTACTTGCGTCATTGTTTCTTTGCGCGTACTTAGATTATTACATAGTAATGTTTCTTAAAAAGGTCCTTCGCTAGGACCGAATTATTACTTTTATGACGCGCTTATCTTTCTTTATTCTTTATTCATCAGATACCCCGCAGCGCCCGAAGGCGTTACAGCAGGGGGGTTACATCAATAAATGAAATACATCTTCATTCGCACACATAATACGTCATTGTTCACACATAAATACATCTTCGTTCGCACACATAATGCAACTTTGAATACATCTTCGTTCGGGTGACAGCACGGGATTACAGCATTGAATAAAATACCTCTTCGTTCCCACTATGTACTTGTTTTTCAGTTAGCCTATTCCACTGTTTAATTGTTCTAGGAAAAAATCACTTGGCATACATGTTCGTTTTAGCTGGCTATTCCAGGATTTTGCAACTATGGTCACAACGTTGTGAAGTGTAATGAGGTTTGTGTAGGTAAATGTCTCTGTTAATTCCAGTTTTATTATAGTAAATCAAATAAAGAAATTTTAATCTCTGTTTATGGCGGCGGTCAGAAAGACATTCCCATCCTAGCTGAGCCTTCATTGTGAGTCTTTAAAGCAGGGGTCTCAAACTAACTTCCATCAGCGGGCCGCATTTACGCAATTTAGCCCCGCAAGGGCGGGGCAGAGAAGATGGTACAGCGGTGGCAAGTTGTCAGCAAGCGGTGCCATTTGAAAAAAAAAGAAAACGTTTATATATCTCATATACAGGTCGTTTCTGAACATGTGTATACCTATCTCCAAAATGACTAGAATCTATATATACCCCATAAAATGTACGGGGGGGATGACCGTCGCTGTAGCTCAGTTGGTAGAGCATCGGACGCGTTATCGAAGGTCGCAGGTTCGGTCCCTGCCAGCGGCAAGTTATCTTTTCGTCCTCTTTTCTTTCTTCATATTTACAATAAAATTACTATTATTAGCTCTTCTGCACTTTCCATGGCATCAATGTCTGTAAGTTCTGATTAATATTGTGTCGAGCAAAGCAAATCGAGCCCTTAAATTTCCATTTCTTTCCTGAGTTTCGGTATGGTAATTTTAAGTTGTTTGGATGAAGACAAATTGCAGAAATTAGGGTCTCATTAGCTCTTCTTACAATATCCCTATTATGATTCCCACGAAAGTATAAACTGGTGTTATCTGCATGGATTGTAAATTTAGCCTTGTTATCACTGCTTGCGATCTTGTCAATGAACATTATAAACAGAAAATTCAGAGCCATTCTACTCTGAAGTTGTGCGACTAACGTAGCTGTGTGGTACGGCATGGCGATATCGCTGCACGGGATGCCATCACCATCACGGACAACAAGCATCGCGCCACAGTTTTAAGTCCCCCCTCCTTCCCTTACGCTGAAGAAGGACTCGCCGAAACCTCGCTTTGTCCCCGGCGAAACGATCGGCAGCGTTGTCGCCGTCGTCGATTTCACTCGGCGTCTCAGGCGCGTTCTTTCTCGCTGCTGTCGGCGTCTTTCCTCGTAAGCTCCTTGTTCCTCGGGCGTACCACTGCCGCTAAATGAAGGTGAAAATGTTGGGAGTGAGAATGACCCTCGCAGACGCACGTGTGGTTCACTGCGACAGTAGAGGTACGCGACAAACACACGTCCAATTGCGTGGCAGGCCTACGGGGCACCTGGCCCCCTCTCTCGTCAGCGCCCTTCGCACCTCACCCAGAACGCTCCCTTTGTACTCAGATTCAATTTCGTCGAAGAGACTTTTTTGTACACACCCTCTAAACGCACGCACTATTTGGCCAGAAGCCAGCGTATAACAGCTCCGCAAAAAAATTCCAATATGCTTACCCGGTGCGCACCACATTTAACCTGTTTTAAATCTGGGCATTCTATCGGCAAACATTATAGTCCGAGTTCGTCGTTGTAAATTAAAAGAGAACGAAGCTTGTACTATACCTCTAATATGTCCAGTTCTCATATTTTAAAGAAAGCATGCGGTTTACAAGGCAATATACGTGTGAGAAGCCCTAAGAATGAGACGACTGTTTTTTTTTTTTGTTTTTTTTTTTACTGTAAAAGTTATCTAATTTAACGCCTTGGTGGGGAAGAGGAGCAAGTTCATTCGAGTCATTTTAATGGAAACCACATTGAGCGCGCTGTATAAGAATATGGATGACTGCGAATATACATACTAGGTGTCGTTTTTTGCCCTCCTACTTTTGACAGAGGGGGAAAGGGAAAAGTGGGCAAATGTTTCCTTGCTGCTCCCTCTCCTGTCCTTCCAAGTAAATAACCCTATGCAAATGGTGTAAGTTTAAATTTTATTTCGATATATGTGGGCGATTATAACACTAACCTACCCCGCTTCGCTGCCGCATCGGTCGCTAGCTGCTTATGATTGGTCGAATTTTTCTGGGTCATGCCCACAGCACCTGCTCCTGACGCGAAGCAACAAATGCAGCGAAAATGACCCATCGTGTAATAGCGACTTATGCATGACTACGCGTAACGTTAGCGAATAAATTATTTCAATACTGCAAATTTTTGTCCATCGGTATTTCGCAATTGATACGGATACGGAAAGTAGAAAAGTAGGTCTGAAAATTATTATGCATAAAACTAAAGCAATGTGGAACAATCTTGGCTGAGAACGGCGCTTTGCGATAGGTGGCGAGACACTGGAAGTTGTAAAGGAGTACGTCTACTTAGGACAGGTAGTAACCGCGGAGCCGAACCATGAGAGTGAAATAACTAGAAGAATAAGGATGGGATGGGGCTCATTCGGCAAGCATTATCTCAATTATGAATGGTAGTCTACCACTATCCCTCAAGAGGAAGGTATATAACAGCTGCATCTTACCGGTACTTACCTACGGAGCAGAAACCTGGAGACTTACAAAGAGGGTTCAGCTTAAACTGAGGACGACTCAGCGAGCGATGGAAAGGAAAATGATAGGTGTAACCTTAAGAGACAGGAACAGAGCAGAGTGGGTCAGGGAACAAACGGGGGTTAAGGATATCATAGTTGAAATCAAGAAGAAGAAATGGACATGGGCCGGGCACGTAGCACGTCGGCAGGATAACCGCTGGTCATTAAGGGTAACTGACTGGATTCCAAGAGATGGCAAACGCGTGAGGGGGGAGACAGAAAATTAGGTGGGTAGATGCGATTAAAAAGTTTGCAGGTATAACGTGGCAGCAGAAAGCACAGGACCGGGTTGATTGGCGAAACATGGGAGAGGCCTTTGCCCTACAGTGGACGTAGACAGGCTTATGATGATGATGATGATGATGGTTTCGCAATTGGTAAAAATTCGTAATATGCTCTAAGATCGCCTGCTTCCCACGCGACATCCCAAATCTGCGAAAACTCGCCGCTGATAGCCGAACGGTGTCTAATTCTGAGCAGTATTCATGATGGCAGCGTGCCGGTCAATTTACCGGCGGCTACTGGCGAGATGGATTGAGATGTGTATAATAAATGCATTCAGTGTATCATTCGTCCACGTGGACATCTCTCTGTGAATGCTTGTTTGCCGAGAATGAGGAAGAGAGGGAAAAAACATTATTTGGAACAGGTGACAACATTCGCAGGAGGGGCAGTTTTCTTAGGTAAGAATACCGTGGACCATGACCATATTCCAGGAGCGTTCGAGTAGCGGGGCAAGCTTGGAGGCTGGGCCTCCCACAGTGTTCGAGTCGACTGCTTTCTTCGTTACCCTGTTGCAAGCTGCCACGATCGCCGCAAGCTACCACATGATCAGCAAGGCGAAACATGCTAATAGGCGACAAAACAAGAACCTACTTTAGCTATCCCTGCTCTGTTTAACAAAAACACTCAATACTTCTACAGCCTCATCGACTCACTGGAATATAGAACAGGGGCGATGCTATTCAATTTGAATACCATCAAGTCAGGTACAACATGATGAAATTGGGACAGAATGCTCAAACGTCACGAAACCCTGTTTAGCGCTAACCTCCTTTGAAATGCTGTAGTGCAAGGCGCGAAAGCGTAGCGTATACGCAGTTCGCACCAGAGACAGCCTACAGTGCGTCTTCGGAAGGCAGGGACGACAATCTTCGCAGCACAAATGTAGGATATGTGTAGCATAAAATTTCATGATATATTTACGTGAATGCTGTGTTGAAGGAAAACACTGGGTATCGCACCCTTAGTACATACGCTCATCTATAATCCCCTGCCAATATGAGATTAGAAAACCTATCGGCCAATTGACAGAGCTGTTTTGTACTTAGCTTATCCATTATTGCTTTATTAACCATGAAAGTGTTACGCGTATATTTCTCTATGTAAAAATCCGTTTGATACTGGTGTCCCTAGCTTATTATTGAATGAACTATAACGTTACGGCTTTCGTGGGACGTGCGTCCATTTCTTCAAAAGTTACCCATTACAAGGGGAACAAACAGTGGAAATAGCCTATACCCACACTGAGTTTTACGAAATAACTACAGCTGTACCCCAAGGCTCAGCTCTTGGACCAATATCGTTCCCATTAAATACTAACCACTTTTTCCGTTCAGTAAAGAAAAAATAAACATGGCTGATCCCTTTATCATAGGATTCGGTATAACAGGAAAGTAAAACGTGTCCTTGCAGTATAGTTTAATGCTTACTGTACATTGATGTAAGAAAGATTGCACAATGTGTAGTGCTCTTTGGCAGCTATAGCACCGTTTAACGTGGATGCATCAGCGTTGACGCTTGGTGGTACATCTTTATCCCTTCGGCTAACGTTCATGATCAGTGTTTAAACAAACCCTTGTGGTAGCTGTAGTAGCTAACGGTGAGAGTGTAAACAGAAAAGGCTGTGTGACAGCCCCAAGAACGTCGCTGAAGGAACGCAGGATAAGGTCGAAATGCCGCTGCACATTAAAGAGTTATTGAACGCCACGGCTGGACTAAAGGCAAATGTAACGCACGTCGTGTGTCTCCGGTAGCCCGGCCACAATTTTTCTCCAGACAGGGATCTTTCCAAACCCCGTACTCTAAAGCAAGTGGCATCCAGAAGTTTTGCGGCCACAGTGCAAATGTAGCAGTCAATCAACAAATTTGGCCCACATGGTGTGGACATGTCCGAGTCAATACCATGGTTCACACACTCTAGAACCCTGGGAGGCTCTGCTCCGTAGCCAAGACCCCAACGTCCAGCAACACTCATCAGTCAAGCCCTTGATGCTGCCGTGTCGGAAGGGATTCCTGCAGACGGCTAGGGGCGTCGGGCAATGCCTGACGTGGCTGACTGATTCTTTTAATAAAAAAATGTTGTGTCTCTCTCGGCGAGCGTATTAAAGCGAGGCGAGGCAGGCGCGCGTCGCAGAACGTTTGGTACGGATGGATACTTTTGGTATGGATTTTTAGTATAGATAGATGCTATGAGCGACGCCGACGCTTGGGCTAAGGTCGCCACCTTGTGGTGTGTTCAGACGTTGAAAAAATTGCGACGGACGCGCAGCAACGACGCATTGCAGGATCTGATCGCGGAGGCCATAGTCATGATGCACTACTTCTATTTACCACTACCAGAAAGCGCCACAACCCCGCCGACCAAAAGCACTGTGAAATGAAAGTGAGAAATATAAAGGCCCGTTTGTAAAGACTCTGGAGTGTGTGACCGTGGCGCGGTGCAATACAGAAAATAAAAATTTCCGTGGAGCAGTGGATATCGTGCCCGGCATCAGTTGTTGCGAACCGAGAGGTCGCGTGTTCGACTCCCGTTGACAGAACTTTTTTTTCCTTAACATCTGATCTTGTACATTTTCTCAGCGTCATTTCCGTGACGCACATACGTCACTGAAATGTTGGTGGACCCCGGCATAAAGCTCGAGTATTTATTAAAAGTTCGAGTATTTATGTATGCTGAAGACGGAACTCTGAAATGCATCGCAGACTTTCCGGTTCAAAACCCAATTTGTGCGAATAATGAGTGCAAGGACATCCACTAGTCGTTCTGTTCAAAAAAAGCTAGCGCCAAATACAGAAAGAATTATGGATGCGGTTAACTCTTGTTAAATATATTTATCGCGAGTGAAACGTGGGTTTCGCTTTGTTTCCCACACATTATACACGCAGTGTTTCGTTAAAGTTAGGCTTCTTCTGCAGCTTGTTATTGTCCGTGTTGATTAACCACGGCGGAGGCTGCAGTAGCTTTGACCTCGGCACGCGCCCGCGCTTGCTAAGCGTCTCCGTAGCGTGCTACTTTGGCCTCTCTGGGCTGCGATGTTTTTGAGCGGGCAACTTCGACATTGCTTAAGATTTCACAGCCTGCCTCATAGCTATGTGTAATGGATGAGTGGATTCAGCCTGTCGCTTCTGCTCAAGCGCATGCACGGACGATCCCAGCCCACGTGCCATACATTGCAGGACCAAGCGCTGGCGAAGCAGCTTTGAACATTCGCCTGGTCATGTGGTACCGCAGCAGTGAGGCTCCGAGCCAGCGCCGCTATGGTGGCTAGCCACCATAGCGCAGCTGCGAGGCCTCTGGCCAGCGGACCACATGGTGTGACGTCACGCCTGCCACGCTAGCGCTCCGGCGGCTCAAGGTCAATGAGACGCGACGAATGACAGAGAGTTTACGCTCTAAAAATCAAATATATTGTTTTTAATTCACCGCATAAAGCTGTAGAGGAGAATTCCCGCTATCTTGCACTAATCAAACCAGCGCTAGAACGTGTAAAGTTCATAAAAAGCCCAGCCGTCTTCTTCGACAAATATGTTAACAGAAAACTTCTTATCCGCGGGGTCTGCAAGAAACTTAACATGACTTGCTTCCTTCTGTAAAAATGCCGCGACATTATCGACGAACAAACAATACGAATTCGTTATTGCAACATATTTCAGAATATCCCGACCATGATGGTTTACGCAAGAAATTCCGCTTTGACATAGCGCAAATGGACTCCGTTAAATAGCTTCACCTTTACTCCATCTTTACGAATACTACAACTGCGATTGCTGGAAACTTGTATATTTTTGTGTCTTTTAATTCCACGCAATCGACGCTATACTTTTGTGTCATACGTTTCAGGCAGCACAAAAGTCGCACAAATACACCTTTCCTATGCATAGCTGCAGAGGCAAAAATATTCATAATATCTCCATAAACATTTAGCTTAAGACACCAACTTTTAAAACCTGTTATCTGCGTTTGCCTGTTTATTGACTGGATACTTTATATGTAAACGAGGAAGGCGCAAGCATTTTAGTATTGTACGATACCGTGAAACCAGTTATTCTTTGCACGATAACTTTGGTACGGATAGAAAGAAACAAAAACAAGAACCGAAACTAAATTACCTACATTTCGTCGTATGCCATCTGGCGAAAGGCTTCCAGACTAAGCGAGAAAAAAAAAGGAAACCGCAGCCGGGATCGAACCAGCGAACTCGCGGTTGCGTTATCAGCGATTTTGATCTCTCGTCGTTCAACGCGCTCTGCTATCGCTTCAACGCGTTTCTGCGGACGAAAACCCAGTTTATATATCTACCACAATGAATTCCGCGACCTTGTTACGAAAACTGCGGTTTTGGAACAACTTTTTCACCATTTGAAGAGTTGCTGCTGCAACAAGGTGATAGCTGACTCATTGAAGTTAATAAATCCCCGGGAACTTACCAATCGATGCTACTGTTTCGTCGCAAATCGCATTTTTGTGGCCAGAAAGCCCTCCTAAATTTGACCGTTTCCATAGGCTCCCATACTTAAAACTTCGCCCGCAATTTGGAACGGGTTTTTGGACATAACTAATGTTGCCGCTTCCATGAGATGTCGGGACAGTTGCGTAGAGCCTATTTCCTCGGGAACTTAGAGAAAGATGACTTCTATCATTAGTTATTCGCGAAAAACGACGCTCTCCCATAGAAAACGCGCATGTTTCAAAGGGCGACCGCTAGAGGCGCTGTTCGGCGATGTCCCTAATTCCTGGACATGAGCGCTCGTAGTTCACGGATTCCAAAAATTTTTGCGACGGTCGACTCGTAAGGAAATGAAGTCATTTAATGAAGCCACTCGATGGCTACATAAAAAACGTTGCAGGGCCCCTTTTACTTTTTAAACTTCGCGGTGGGTGGCCCACTGATTACGGAATAGTTGGCTTCAGTGTCGATAAGATCGGTGACGTTGTGGCCGCCTATAAGGACGTCGAGACGGTAGTTCGTCGCCTTGCTCTGCGGTGAAGTCGTGGTGTTAGATAACTGCCACATCGGCTTGTCCCGTTGCTTCTAGGTAGGTTAATCAGGCCTTCTTCCAGCCACGAACTCGTGCCGCTGGAAGATCTTCGGTAATGCGACGAACAGCAACCGCCCCTACTTCTGTTGCTGCTTTTATTTTTCCTGATATGGGCTCTCGGAACGGCACCGGGTAGTATCGCTGAAGTGCGGGTGTTGTGGCGACAGGTAGTGATGGTGAACGGGACTACCGACGTGCGTGGTCTCCAATCAGATAGGGCGAAATAGTCGGTGATACCCAGAGGCCGTTCACATCCATCTGAGAGTGACGCGCTGACGACAGAGCCACGCAGACCCATCTCGTAGTAGGTGTGGTCGGTTTCGCAGCAGAGGTAGCAGAGCGGGCGGTGGTCAGGCGTACGCCAAATGTCGTTCTTCATAGGGGCGTAGCGCTGGCTGACCGGTGGTTGTTAGGGGATCGGTAACGGCGGCGGTGCGGCATCGTGGTGTGGGCGCGGAGGAGAAGCGTGACGGCAGACTGCAGCAGCTTACCTGATACCTTGTGCCGCGGCTCTGCTGGCTGAGGAGTGCCCAATGATTGCTGGATGTCCTGGCACACGACGTCAAATGGAATCCACTTGAGGCTGCGACGAGCGTTGGAATTTTCGGACCCCCACCTGCATCATCGCACTGATAGCCTCGCACAGGTTGTTGGTTCCCAACGCTTGAGCATCCCCGTAGCCAGGTAATGCAGCCCTTTCTACTACATGTTCGATTGTTGTGTCCTTCGACACAAATTCCGAGGCCGTCTTAGGTTGGATGCGCACAAGTGCGGCGAAGAGTTATTCCTTCACACCTGGTATCAAAAAGCGAACCTTCTTTTCCTCGAACAAGGCGGGGTCGGCAGGGTGGAATAGGCGAGTTATCTCTCCGGAGTACATCCCGATGTTCTCGTTGGGGAGCTGTACACGGGTCCAGAAGGGTTTCAGTCCTTTCATTTCGGACGATGGTCGTAAAGGTGCTCAGGAATCCGGTGTGGAAGAGGTACCACGTTGATAGCACGGACTCTCGCTTCTCGAAGCAGGTCTTTGGCCCATCTTCAAAGACTAAATTGACGTGGCGAAGCTTGTGGCCACAGTCCCAGTTACTGATTGAGGCGACCCGGCCGTACGCCGACAGACAATTTTCCGGATCTTAGCATGGTGATCCGCGGAAAGTCGGTGGCTGGCTCCCTGGGCTGGTTAATGAATACCGTTGTAGGCGAGTGGGCAGCCGTCATTGTAGATTTTGTCTTCGTCGTTGTGGTCGTAGTGTTGTCGGGTAAGGCTCCATATTCTGGTGGAAGACCTTATGGTCTGCGGCTAGCTCGGTCGCCGATGTCGCGTCGACGTCCTTTTGATGGCCTGGGCTTGGCTTACGGCTGGAGAGGGGCGCTTGGTACACGGATTGGGAACCACCTCTACCAGATCTCATGTGGTTGTCACGGGCAAGCAAGAGTAACTCCAGTAGGTAAGGATGAATTATTTTATTGGTTGAACTTGTTCCCAGAAAGAAAACAAGCGACACACTCAGTGCAGCGATATCCTCGAGCACAATCGTCGGTCACCGGTTATCTGATTAGCGGTAAGGCGCGTCGGCCATAGAGTAACATAAAGAAGGGTGTCTTACTGGGTCAGTTGGTAAGATACCATTTGGTAAGATACCAAATTAAATAAGTTGGTAAGATACCATAAGTAGTAAGATACCAGTTGGTAAAATACCAAAAAAACCCGGACACAATTTCGATAAATTTCACTTGATAGTCAGCGCTGTGTACGTGTGCTCCTTCTCTGTGTTCGTGTTTTTTTGCGATACATTTACTGGGAGTAACATACGAATTACAAGAGTGGACACTCCAGCCTAAACCGGCGGGGCTACGCACCTTCATGTTGGCCGCTAGAGGGAAATACATCACTATCTGTCTTCAAGGGAACACGCGTTTTTTATGTACTGTAGGGTCTTGTCTAGTGCACTATACGCCTGTACTTGTCTATATGGCTGTACACATGGCTTTGAATGGCTCGCAGTGTGGCTCTAAATCCATCCTCATCGTCTGAGATTGTACGGTATGATATCGTCGGGCAGGATCGGGCATGAATCGGGTACGAAAAATGTGCAGTGTGGCGGCGATGCGACGTCAACGTTATCACGCTCCGTGTTCATGAACAGTTAATGCAATGAAGAAGTACGGACAGCAGCAAGACGACGCGAACAAAGAACTGCGATAACGTGCTCGACGTGCTTTGTGGTCTTCGCAGGGTTGGTCTGCCTGAACATCTATCTCCTTGGCTGCTGCCTGGTAAGAAGGCCGTCATTATTTTGCAAAGTGCGTATTGTACTCGTCACTTAAGCCTTAAGCTAACATTTGTCGCATTGTGCTGTTCGGCGCAGAGAGGTTTTTTGTGCTTTTCACTTCGCGCAGTTGTGTTCGGAGGTAGTTTCACGTTAAGAAACTGCTATTTGGAATGCTGCGAAGCACGTTTGCGAGAAAATCGTGTCTTCGCGCCAGAAAGTGAGTCGCAGCTTGCGTCGCTAGGTTTTCTTTGTGCATACAATGCCGGTACAAGTAGTTCGAATTCAATGAATGTGTGTGAAATTCTGCGAAGGGTGCAGCTATGCTTAGGATCGCTATTTCTGGCGTTCGCAGTTTCCTTGAAGCCCTTGTTCCGAGCGCAATCGGAGAGAACTTGAGAATAGAGAAGAATATTTGTTAGCTGTATCTACGACTTCTTCTTCTGAATACACTCTCCTGCCTCAGTAGCGCATTCATGGCACCGAAGGTTGCTTTGTTTTAGCTACGGCCACTGCACGTGACTGCTTTTTTGCGAAAGGGCGATGTGAAGTGCGTCGGACAAAATTTGTGCGAAGGCGGGAGAGGACATAACCGCATTTTTTTTCAGGTCATGCCTCCCTGAGTCAACAAGTAGTACAGCAACTACTGCCGCGCTGCGTCCAGCATTGTATGTATAGCTGTGCGTTTACTGCAGTTTTACCGTAATGCGGAGTTTTTGATAATGTCGCAAATTTGTTCATTTCTTGTTTAAAATTTATTCTCGACGTATGACAGCTGTATTGACATGTTTTGCAATGCAGTGAACCTATCATTTTGCGCGTGCGTTCTTCAAACGTTGAGAAAAAAGTATGCATGTGCTTACCAATAATATGAATTGAAAATAAATATTTAGTCTCTTCGAACGATTGTGATGTAGTGGCATCCTGTCGTTGCCACATGACAAACAGTGGCATCGTGCGGTTGCCGCTCTGGCGTTCCAGGTTAAACGAAGTAACTCAATGCATGTGTGACGATGTGCATAGTGGTGTGTGGCCGTGACACCGTGGGAGATCTAGAGAGAGGCGGCTCGTGAGGAAGATTACTTTGTGACCACAAGCGAAGAGTGACAATGATGATTGTGGCGGAGAGGAACGCGGGCCACGGGAAAAAGAAGAGCCCCGAGAGAACTTCTTATTAACCAGTGCCCTACTAATTGGAGTAATTATAGGTACGCTAAAGCTATGTTTAAAAGAACTGTTTCCATGGTAAAAGCTAAACATGACGAAAACCGGTATACCTTCCTCTCAAAAAGTAGGAACAACAAAGCTCTCTTTAGATTTCTTAGGACTCGTAAGGTTATTCCTACACCCATAAACAAAGTCCGTAGTACTAACTCCGACAGAATTGGCCGATTTATTAGATGGAATAGCATGGGGATTACACAACCGCCTCACCTCTCAATCACACTCATTCTTCCCCAAACCTTACTATATGGATGATTTTGTGAGAGTAACTATAGAAGAACTTGCTTCTGTGGTTCAATCTCTCCCTAATTCAGCTCCAGGCCCAGATGGCATTACGACAAGCATGCTGAAACAGTTATTCGAGGTGTCTCCTCAGGACCTCCTTAACCTTGTCAATCACTCTTTTGGGAATGGCTGGGTTGCTCCAGATTGGAGAATGGCAAAAATAATTCCCATTCTTAAAAAACAAGGAGTAGGAGCACATATCGATAACATAAGACCTATTGCATTAACGTCGCGTGTTGTCAAATTAATTGAAAGAGTATGATACCTTAGAATCATCAAATTTATAGAAGATAACTCAATATTGAGCCCATGTCAGATTGGATTTAGAACTGGATGTTCCATATGGGATGCACATATTGATTTAGAGGAACGTATTAAGCTTGCTCGTCACAGGCGGCACTGTGCAGCATTAGTAACTCTAGATCTGGCCAAGGCATACGACAGTGTAGAATACGTCACCCTGCTCAGTTCATTAGAAAACTTAAACTTCCCGCGATATATTATTAATTGGCTGTATGAATTTTTAAAGGATCGGAAATTTTATTCCTCTCAACGTGGCTTATCTTCCCCAAAATATCATCAGTCCAGAGGGGTCCCTCAAGGTTCCCTCCTCTCTCCCGTTTTATTTAATGTTTTATTAAGCTCAGTTCCGCCTCATCATAACATCAAAGTGTACATATATGCACATGACATTGCATTCTTCTCCTCTGCATGTGACATTCACTCACTGCATGCAGCATTACAATCATATTTAGGAACTTTAGACTCATGGTTTCAACAGATTCGAATGACCCTAAACGTTAGCAAAAGTTCAGTGATTGTGTTTTCTTTGAACTCGCCAGTTAGCCTTGCTCTTCAGTATCGACAAGAGATAATTCCCCAAAATGACTGCGTTAAATATTTAGGAGTGTTTTACGACGAAAAACTAAGTTGGCGAAATCATATTGAATATATTAAATCTAAGGCAACTCGTCCTGTTGGAATAATTCATAAACTTGGTCGACACCCCACTGGTCTACGCAGGAACACTGTAATTCTGATTTATCGTATGTATGTTCGTCCGATTCTAGAATTTGGTTGCGTTTTATACTCGGGGGGGGGGGGGGGGCAGCATAAAAAAATTAATCCCCTGGCTCTTGTAGAGCGAGAGGCTCTTCGCAGTTGTCTAGGGGTGCCAAAATTTACTGCGAACAGTGTTTTATACCAAGAAGCCCGAATCCCCACTTTAGCTTGCAGATTCCGCATTCTCACCGTTAAAACATATTTAAAAATTTACACATCTTCACTGAGGCGATCATAGTTTATATTCATTTCTGAATCAAGAGCAATTTTTAATGAGCCATGGTCTCGGGTATATAGGCCTCAAATATTGTTTGTGCAAGATCAACTAGAGCCGTGAAATGTTAACATACGTGACATCGTTCCAAATGTCTCGGTGGCAAGCACAAAAATTGAATTTGATGATATATTCCCTTCAAATTCCAAACTGCTTCCTTGTAAATACCTAATAGGCTTGTTAGAAGACCATCTACTTCAACTGGGTATTGGCAATGTAATTGCTACCGATGCATCCATGAGTGAAGAGAAAGCGGGTGTAGGCATTTTCTCAGAGGCTTTATCTTGGTCATTCTCAGTGCGTCTTCCGGATTATACCCCCATGTTTGAAGCAGAGCTCCTCGCAATTATTTTAGCCCTTCGAAAACTTTCAGAAAATGATTCGGCAGTTGTACTTACTGATTCGCTCTCCGTGTGTAAATTTCTAGCTTCAGCGTCTCCTTCCGAGCCTTCAATTTGGAATGCATTTGCGTCATTTATCCCTAAAAACTTGTGTACAGTGCGGTTGGTATGGGTTCCAGGCCATCGTGGCATATTTGTAAACGAGATGGCTGATGCACTTGCTCGGTGGTCTCTTAATGGTCCTGTAATGTCCATGGTAGCGGATACTGGTTTTATTACTGAATCCAGATATCGAAAATATATCTTACTTCAAGACTCCATGAAAATGGGGCTTGCAGATTATGTGTGCATTGGGACATCTGGAACTAATGTTCAATTAATTCAGACGACATTACAAGAGGGCATAAATACCATCAACAACTTTTTGATAGAAAGAGGGATGGCACTGTAACATGCGAAGACAGCTGTGTTGCCCTTCACCCGTAAGAAGTTAAAGAATTTCAATCTTAGTCTGGAAGGACAACCTTTAGAGATTGTGACACAACATCGATTTCTTGGAATAATACTTGATCGGCAGTTATCCTGGACACCACACATTAAAAAACTAGAAAGTGATGTTAATGCAATAGTGTAATGTACTTCGCAGAATTGCTGGCACGTCTTGGGGTGGATCCGTATCGTCTCTACTCACGGTTCATAATGCTCTAATAAGACAAAGAATTGCATATTCTACGCCAATCTTACACGGCCTTTCGCCCACGTCGGAACAAAGACTTCAGAGACTTTTAGCCAGGGGATTACGCATATGTTGAGGAGTTCCACGAGCGACTTCCAGTTCCCTTGTAATAGCAGAGGCTCGCCAATCTCCCTTTACAGTTATGAGAAGTATAGAAACATGTCGGCATTTTTTTTCGCCTTCAGACACAACATAAAAACCACCCATTGGCTCTGGAGATATTAGAGAGGAATAGAAGACGTGTTCATAAAGAAATTAAGGAAAATTCCAGTACATTGCCAAAAAATGATTTTTTTTTCAATTCAGACGTAGAATATACTCCATGGCTGCTCACGCTACCAAAGATCGAAGTGTCAGTGGATGGCATAATCAGAAAAAATGACATGTTCATTCGAGCCGCCCAACAACTAGCACTTTACCAGATATATATGCGATATCCGGGTTACACGCATGTCTATACAGATGGCTCCAGTATACCAACATCTTCAACTTCCAGCATTTATTGTACCCTACCTCAATGTACAAGATTCATTTAAATTATCTCGCGTGACATCGTCTACAACAGCTGAACTATTCGCTATTCTATGCGCTTTAAAATTTATCAGTTCTGTAAGAGACGCTCAAAAAATGGGTAATCTTCAGTGATTCATAAGCGGCACTAAAATCTCTCTGTAGCACAAAAACGAAAACAATAAATGATAGTCTGATTTACGAGACACTTAAAGAGCTCACAAAGGCAAACCAAAAGCAACATGAAATAATGTTCCAGTGGATACCGGGACATTGCTACATACCAGGCAACACAGCAGCTGATCAAGCAGCACGACAAGCGCATCACAAAGATGATATGGTTTCTATTGCAATATCAAAAAATGAAATGCGCCGCATTTTAAAAGCAAAATCTTTCAGTATGTCAAGAACCACGTGGTCTGACCAAAACTCCAAAAGTTCCGATATTTATCATATAGATCCACTAATTGAATTTGAAATTCCGTTAACTTTAGACAGAAATGTGGAAACCCTTATTCACCGATTAAGGTCAGGCACTGCCTACACCAAGCATTTTTTACACAGAATTGGCCGCGCTGACACTCCTGAATGTGATTGCGGATTCGTAGATGAACACATATACCACCTCCTTTTAGAATGCCCAGAACACGAAACACCAAGACGCCGACTAAAATCATTGTTACTGAGATTAGATCGCAGACCATTAAGTTTAAGGAAACTTTTGGGCCCATGGCCAACAAGAAGTTTACAAAAGTGTGCTGTAAAAGCATTCAAAACTTTTCTTGAGGACAGTGGCATTCTTGACCGATACTAGATCATTCAAGTATAATTATGTGACTGTTGACTATTACATAGACTATTCTGTTGTTTATCATGTGACTTTTGACCCTATGTAACAGTTGTATGTGCTGTGTATGTATGTGCTGTGTACATATGTATGTGCTGTGGACTTGTTACGCTTAGAGACTTGGACCCTACGTGCTCTATATTAGACACCTCTAAGGGATAAGGAGTAGCCGGCGCCCTGTTTGTGCGTCAACATCTCCTTACATCACGTCAATAAAAAAAGGCTACCAATTCAAGAATATGGTCACCTTTCCTTTCCTTGGGAGACACAAATGGTGCCCCACTCGTAAGTTGGAAGTATCCATCACAAAAATTCGTTCCCGGATTCCTCTTCTTAATTTTTACTTATACAGGTCTGCTCAGGGTGCCGTCTCCTTTATGCTTTTACTGTCAAGAGCC
The DNA here is from genome assembly GCA_030522465.1 of Rhipicephalus appendiculatus. Taxonomy (NCBI): domain Eukaryota; kingdom Metazoa; phylum Arthropoda; class Arachnida; order Ixodida; family Ixodidae; genus Rhipicephalus; species Rhipicephalus appendiculatus. Next base: position 36,273 of record JALIZH010016223.1, on the reverse strand, counting down.
TGAAAACATCGAACACTTTTTTAATTTCATGCCGCCGCTTTGCTAACCACAGGAAAAAATATCTCGAAATTTTATTCGGAAAATTAGGAATTTCTCTTAATTCTGAAAACATTCTTTCCCTTGGAGCTTCTTCTCTGGGCCACAGCAACAGAAACGTCTGCATTGCCTCCTGCGAATTTCTTAGAGACTCAAGGAGAATCGCTTGTTAAGTTTTTTTCCCAATCAAAATTTATTACTTTGGACTTCTCACTAATTTGTTAGCAATCTATAATATAATCAACAATTCTATATTTCATTTATGAGCGGTTAATTCATTTTCCTCCAACAAAATTTTAAATTATTCCCTCATTAACCGCCGGTTAATGGCCAATCCCCCGTAGTGGGTACGAGCCATATGTACAGGAACAAACAAACAAACAAACAAACGAGAGCGGGCGGACATCGGGAACGGCAGTTCGTCGAGTTCCTCGGTGCTGTTCGAGCGGCCTGGTGTGACTGTTGCAGCGGCGCCGAGATCCCGTTCTTGGCTCCTTGGTGCGCCAGCGGCCTGCTGCACTAGCGGCCTGGTGCGGTAGTTCCTGAGCGACCAAAAGCGACGCCGCAGCTGGAAGCGGCTGGCTAGCCACCAGCCAGGCACGGCAGCAACCTGGGGTCAACCGGCTGTTGCGACTCCCTGCCGACCCTGTCACAACCGGGGCGGACGCGGTGATGAGCCGTCGCGACCTTCATCGTCGGGCCACGCAGCAACAGCACCGCTTCGACGACCACCACGGTGACCACGACGACAGCCCTGAGGAGGTGAACGTATGAGTGCGCGGCGCGTCGCGAAAGTAGACGGACGGTTGCCGAACAGTATTTAGGCTGTAAATATTTTGTGTGGTTTTTAGTGTTGTCCACAAAGTCGTCTGTGTTTCATGTTGAAGGCCCTGACTGCTGAGTCAATTTATGAACGGATCCTGGGCCCAAACCTAATCGCGTTTCCATCACAGCATGCAAGCGACGCGTTAAAAAAATCAACATATAGCCTCCGGAACGAGCACTCGCATGGAAGCGATCTCAGGGGGCCGCGTAATTTTTCTAATGGCTGGAAAATAGCATTCGATATTAGCTTTCCTGCGGTCCCCATCTCTGAGGCTGTAAAGATTCCCCTCATTCACTTGGTGCGCTGCGAACCAACATCAGCCGCAGGGGGCCTATGGGAGTGTCCTCTGTTATCCTTGTATATGTAACTCTACGCGTCGGCATTTATACATGTGACGTAAAAGATTCCAGTCTTAATGTTGGTGGCCGCGTTATTTCTAGAATAAAAGCTACTACTTGCATTGCGGGCTTTAGCTTATCAAAATAATCTTAAATAATCAGGAATGTTCGACATTCCGGCGTGGCTCGCGCAAGGAAGTGGTTACACATGTAACGGGTCGGTTACATTAAAATAGATTAAACGAGCGCGCCTGCAACGTGCGCGCACCTGCGCACGTACTGGCACGTCTCCGCTGGAGAGAAGTCCTGTGAACACACGTGACAAATATATTTATTATCAGACAGGCACGTCGGCCCTACACTACGTACACATTTAAAGCACGTGACGTAGTGCGCTTCGCAAATAAACAGCTGATCTGCGGATGTAGAGAGACCCCACAGCACTTTTTGACCATGGCCAGTAAATGCGGCTCATCCGTAGTCGAGGCTCCTGTGAACGGCTGAGCGAGAGACTATAGCACTGCATGTGACAGGAAATCTGCAATTACGTTTCAAAGATAGCCAGAAAAATTGCTTGCTTTTTTCTGGGCAATTGGCACTTTTCAGAATTGTAAAGCTACCTTTCCTGCTATACAGTTAGCCCGACTAAGAACGGCTAGTCACTTACACTGCAAACAACAAGTAAGAGCGAAGATTGATTGCGCTATAGCATGGGAAATTCGGCACTCTTGACCTACTTGTTCTTGTTGCTTCTCCTTCTTGACCTACACGCGCAGAATAGACAAGGCCCAGCACCTTCAACATGGTCCTTATCTCCACTTGCAGGATTATAGGTGTCACCATTAGTTGAGCGATTATGCGACGCGGGGAAGCGCACTTGCGAATTACAAAAAAAGGTATATTTACCACATTAGAGCGCACTAGAACAGGGGAGTGCCCGGAACGAGCTTCGAAAAGTGAAGCCCAAACAGGGTCAATTCGCTTGTGGCGCTGCGGTCGGTAGTCTGCAATGCGTCGTCGTTTTAGGAGTTGCACGCTACTGCGCTACAGTGGTTCAGGGGTAGAGTGCCCGCTTCCCACTCAAAAGGCCCGGTTTCGAATCGCAGCTGTAAATGGTGCACTTCTATTCTTAGTGTCACTTGTACAGCTGTATTGGTTTGCCTTTGTTTCTTAAATCTAGCTTCAGCTGCTACGTATTGCTACAAAAAGTGACGCAAAATGGGAAGGAATGACACTAGAACGATCGTGATCGTACCGAAAGCAAACAGTCACATTCAAAGGAAAAAAATGAAGAAAGCTCACTAAAGGGCATGCGCACCCTTACCCAGATGCTTGCCTTTGTGTAACCCCCCTCCCCCATGCAGCATTCAGCGCGCTCATTGAAACGAAAGGAGAGAATAGCACCTTCAAGCGTGCGAGAAAGCCTCGTAACTCCCCTCGTACTTGAAGCATTCGCATTTTTTTTCCGGAAATAGATTTTTGAGGCAATCAGCTCAGAGTGTAAAATAAATTTTGCATAAAATTTTTTCAGATCACATGTACCTTGGGAATCGATGTCATGCGAAACATGCGGAGGGAAGGTGCCTGTGTTGTAATTTTTTTATCGAGCGAAACGTTACGAAATGACGTTAGAGATATGTACAAATGTTGTACGCACAGACATATGTGTAACGGTCGCATATGTTTAATATAACCAGTTGTTTATAAGCAAAACTGCTAGCCGGCCTAGTTGGAATGAATTCATGGTACTAATTTGCGCGACACAAACGGGGACGAAGAAAGGATACACACGGACAAGCGCTTGTCCGTGTGTATCCTTTCTTCGTCCCCGTTTGTGTCGCGCAAATTAGTACCATGAATTCAGTTGTTTATAGTTGTGTAACGATGCCAACAGTAATATGGCTATTACCAGAGTCATTCAATATTTCCTATGGTCACGAAGCTTAGCCGTCACGCTATGGGCGAGCTTCATATGCTGCTCGCAAATGCCGCAACGCGGCGCCGCTGCGCCACGGAGGCTAGGGTTCCTCGATGCGCGCACATCCCTCCGCCGCCGTGAAGGGTGGAGACAACAGCGTCGTCTGCTACGGCGTCCGCCATTACGATGCCCTCTCCGCAGGCCACCTATAGCCACGATAGGCAGCCAACGGGTGTCGCGAGGCTTCATGCAGAGTTCGTTGTGTCAAAACGAGTGGTACTCAAACAACAGAACAAAAATACAAAGTTTTCGCATCAAGAGTGTGAAGGTCTCAGATTTCTATACTCTAATCTTCATTTTAAAAGCGACATTAGAAGCTGGAGTTGCTCACAGCAGAAAACTACTGTCCACACCTGGCACAGCCGCGCTGACACCTCCAGTTAGCATCTTCTTGGGCTAGTCGGTAACTATTTATATTGGTTAAAGATGCGAAACACACGCACCCAGGTCCCATGGCCTTTCACTGTGTCTCTGTGTTTTGTGCCTTCCACAAAAGTGTAAAAACACTTTGCCTGCCGGTCGAAAAAAATACTCACGTGCTGTCACGAGAAAAGTGAAAAAACTGTGATCGCACACCATATTTTCAGATCTTGTTTTCGAATTATTCGTCAGCTACCCCATTTACGGACCGCACCCTGCAACGCACAGGTATTCTGAATTTTGTTTTCATCTCTTTTACCTTACTGTAAATAGCAGATGGGCAAAAAGAATTGTTGAATACATACATACTATTTGGGGCTCTACATACGGCTCTTGTGGCATTAAATCATGAAATGCATGGCATTAAATCATGCACACACGTACACGAACGCGCAGACACGCATGCGCACACGCGCCCACCCACGCGTAAACACGCACATACACGCACACGCGTGGAAACACACACACAAGTTCAAGTTTATTCATTGTTATTTCATATACAAAAAACGGGTTACATAATACATAGAGAATCAGGAGGTCCCAAAGTACGAAACTGTCAGGGGGACCTCCTATCATTAGTGGCGTACGTAAAGTAAGTAGCAGCAGCAAAAGTTAAAGGTGCGAACAAATAAAAAACATGGCTGATCCCTCTGTCAAAGGAATCGGTATAACACGAAAGTGAAACGTGTATTCACATAAGTAGTTGAGCGTTTATTGTGCATTGTTTCGCCAAAAGGGCGAAGAAATAGATGCTACAGCAACAAATTGTAATGTGACGCGAGGAACGGCAAGCAGCTCGAAACATGTAGCGCGCACCTCAAGCAGAAAGGACGCACAGAAATTAGCATACACAAGACGAGCGCGGACTAACTGTCACACCTCGACATTTAAAGCGCGCTGCTCTAACACAAAGACGCACGAAACGAACGCACAAGCATACACAGGACGAGTGTGAACAACTGCCACAATTGTTACTTCGTGTGTAAGCGGCGCGATCCGTCCGTAAACGCGGCCGCTGCGGCGAACGAAGCGACCTTCGTGCTCTCTTTAACCACTGTAACTTCAAAGTAAACTTGCGGTGCGAAGCGCCCGAATGCCCCGATCAGGAGATAAGCGCGCGCGCACGAGCGACCACGCCCCGTGGACGCGCACGCTCATCCCAGCGAGAGGCGCGACGACCTTGAGAGCGCGCGCTCCGTGACACCTTCGCGCCATCTCGCTAGTGATGACGAAAACGCGCTGAAGTCGAGGAGCTCCGAGGACCGTCAACGGTATATGGTGCGTATAAATAGCTTGCCGTTAGCAAGCTGAGGAACGTACGCTCTTGTAGCCGAGTGGTTTCACGCCGCGCGCTGCGGAGCGAGAGGTCGTACGTTCGACGCTCGGCGACGGAACTTTTAGGGGCGAAGCTCCTTATCCCGTGGGTCGTGCGTCCCATGTTTGTAGTAGTAGCCACCTGCTGATGACGATGACGATCGCGATGCCATACAACACGTCAGCGTGTTGTATGGCAGCGTGCCATACAACACGTCAGCGCGCCATACAACACATCAGCGTCATAACGATGACGCTGATGACGATAACGATCGCTATGCCACCACATGGAATGTACCCACTATGCGTCATAACGATGACGCTGATGTCGATGACGATCGCGATGCCATACAACACATGGCATCGCGATATGGTCTCACATGCATATCGTTTGACCACATGCAACCAACCACCATCACGTCTTTGATTATGTACCTCCGGAGCTTCGCCCACTCATCATCATTCACTCCGCGGATTGCTGTGATATTTTCTTCTAGTTTTTCTTTGATCACATTATATTAGTTTATATTTTACAACGTCATATCCGTGACGGAAATACGTCAGAGGAGCCGTGGTGGACCCCGGCATAAAACACTTTCGTGTTAAAGAATTCTGCATCTCCCGCTAAATGGAACCATGTGTGGATGCGAAGCAGCGGGGAGATGTCTGGCTTGAGCGGGAGAAACGTCACCGCTCCCAGGGCTGGGCAAAGATACTTTCAAATTGTATCGCGATACGATACAAGATACTCAGGCAAAACGTATTGGAGATACAGATACAAGATACCATCGCAAAAATTGTATCCGATACGATACTTGCAAAATTGTATCTTAAGATACTTCGATACATTCTCAAATTTGTTGTTATAGACCCCCATAATGTAGTAGCGAACGCGTATGTACAGAGAGGTCTGCTTGAAAATTTCCGAAATGTCTTTAAAGAAGTTTCTGTTCGTATCTCAAAAGTTTTGTCATCCTTGGTCAAAGTAAATTAGTTTGATTCTGAAGAACTTATAGTCTGTTTTAGCTGCGTAAAAGGACAGCACTGTAGACACTTCGCTGACAGCGGTTCTTGCTTGTCATTTCTGTAATTGATTGGAGTCGCTGCTGAGCGCCGACCGGCTAGCCCGCTGGCATCTAACCACACCAGCTTAAATAAGATGCGTTCACACGATGGCGCAAATACCGGTGTGAAGTTGTACCTTGTCCATAAAAGACCGTTTTGCTATACCGAATCACCAGTGCACGGCAGTAACAACGCTGGCAGCGACATTTTCTGGTGCATTGTGCATATAGGCCTAGGCAGAGCACATAAAGCTGCTATTACTTTTCATATTGTTCCTATCTGCTGCGTAAACTGTTCGTTATCTATATACTATCTAACTTGCAATGAACTTTTCTTCAACGAGAGAACATGTGCACCCCAGAAACGCCTCAGAGCTATTTTATTGTCACGTGGTGGTGACTATAAAGAAAAGCGACACTCACTCTGGTAGAGTGGAAACTCTTTTTTTAGCTAACTTCTGCCGAGAAAACTAAGTAACTCAAAGTACGAGCAAAACCCGCTGCACACTGATAGCGGCAATAAATGTCGGCCTTCGGTAATCTGATCATTGGAAGAACGCGTCTTGTTTTATACAGCAGTGATCGCACCTTCCCAAAACTATCCTTGGTGCTCGCGTAATCTCACGAATTACCAAGAGTACGCGCGTACTGCGCGTAATCTGAATAATAATTGAGTTTTCGCGTCCTAAAACCACGATGTGATTATGAGGGACGCAGAAGAGGAAGGTTCTGGAAGTTCTGACCATGTGGTGTTCTTTAACATGCAATCAAATCTAAGTACATGCACCCTAGCATTTCGCCTGCATCGACAGGCGGCCGCCCCAACAGGATTTGCGCGTAATCTTAGCAGAACAATCTGGGACAATCTCGAAGTTTACGAAACAGCGCGGGCGGCTTGCACCGAGCGGTGATAAGTTTTTTGTGGTTCAGACCCAATCACACCAAAATGAAAAAATAAGAGCGCGTGGCAGTATAGTTGCACAAATCGTCGCAGGGCAACACCGCCATTCACGCTATTGCCCCCTATAGCTACGATTACCTTGCAATTAGTAATATTAAAAAAAAAGAAGAGAAGTCAATAACGGAAAACATAACTAGAATAGAAAGCCGTTCCGTTTCACGCATTCATATTGAATACACGATACAGGTGGCACTCTTGGAAATTAAGCATGAAGTATCGTGAACGTACCTGTTAAGGTAAGACAATAAAAAAATCAGTGCCTATGGAAAATTGCCTGAACTGGCTCGTTGGGACGTTCATAAGAAAAATGGACAATTTCATATAAGGATGTTTCTCGAATCACCTTCCTAAGATCTTTAAGATGCCTCCTAATTATTCCCATTATTATAGTGCAAACTCAATTTAGTCATTTTACGAAGCAGTAAGCAAAATGTTTGGTGCTGTATACTTTATCCACGCCCACCTAATGGCATGTTTCCCAAATCGCCTTGGCGTATACTCAAGTGAATATAAATATGTAAACAGTAGCAGAAATAAAGCAGACGGTTAAAAGTAACGATAAAACAGAGAGCTTATTTTGGCTGCACTTTAGAAAAGACATATTGCATTCACCAGACCGAAAAATAAAACAGTTCAGAGCCCTAGGTAATGTATAGGATGCAGGAGAAGGACTTCTCAGAAAACACTTGTGCTAACAATCGTATTAAATTTCAAGAGCGCTTTGAATAAATATATCGGGGAGAAAGCGACATGGTACGCGACGATATCGTCTGATAGGTAAACGCTTGTTCTATTAGATATAGTATCGGTGTAGTTCCACGCTGGGCAGCGGCATCATAATTTGTGCTGTCATCGCCGCACACGGTACGCGGTGTGGTACGCGGTGCTTGCAAGTGGCTAAAAGTAAGTGTCACGGCTCTGACACAACTAAAAAGTGAAAAAAAAACGAGAAAACAAAAGGCGCGGGGGCAAGCACGTGAACGTAGTTTCTGTGGATACTGTGCGAGTTCTGTCATGCTGCTCTGCTCCACCAAAGGGATGCGCACACCTCATCGCCTGCCCTCACTGGGGGAATAGGGCGGAAAGATAAAATTATGTCACTGCCCTTAGATTTATTCAGGTCACTAGTGGCACCAGTACCAGACTGAGAAGCGGCGTTCAGTCAGCGTATAATGTTTCGCACGGCAGCGTTGCGATCGCAGTATCTTGTATCTTAAAATACACGATACATTATCGAATGTAACGGAAATACAGATACAGATACTTGTCTTGCGAGACGTATCGCGATACAGATACAAGATACCCAACGAGTATCTCAGTTAGTATCGAAGATACATGTATTTTCGATAGTGCCCAGCCCTGACCGCTCCCGATTCGCGGCAGCTGCCCGGTCGCTCATCGCGGCGCTGCACAGGAGAGACAATGAGGCGCGCGCGCTCCGTCATTTTCATGCCGCGGAACTACCGTGGCGCCCCCCAGCGGAGTATGCAGCTGTCGCACCACCTGTCGTGCGCGCCGCTCCGTAGAGTAGAGGAATCCTAGAGGAGAGTACGGGGGGGGCCCGTAGGAGAGAGAGGGGGGGGGAGAGGACGCGCATGCGCTGTGGGGGATGTGGGACGCGGGCGCCGCTCCGTAGAGTAGATTATTCCTAGAGTAGAGAAAGGAGGTGAGCGTAGGAGAGGAGACAGAGAGAGGGAGGGGACGCGTATGCGCTGTGGTGGTGTGGGACGCGGGAAGGAGGGGACGGACTAAGCCCCCTCCAAACACAGGCAAGCAAGATCAAGGAATGGGGTCAACCTGGGCGACAGACACCACCTGCCTAGTCATCGCTAAGCAGCCTCTCTCTGCTCTCGGCCATGACTCTGATGACTGTGGTAGTGGTTGACGGCCTTCATATTACTACAGTGTTCTGGTTCGCATAATGGGTGCTTCCCTACTTCATGAAAGTGGCCGGACGCGGGACGCCGGACGCGGGAAGGACGGACATAGCCCCTGAGCATAAAATGCTTCGCATCTAAAACGCAATCAATACAGAACGATTTACACAAAAAAAGAAAAATATATATTTACCATAACAGCATCATACACTAACTTAAAATACACATAGGTAGAAATACAGATGAATGAAGTGATGATTAAAATAATTTTATTATAGATGAACAAAAAGGCTCGTTTAACAGTATGTTTTTCATGTTGTGTTTAAAACATTGCAATGATCGAGATGACTTAACATGAAGAGGTATATGATTCCAAAGATGAGCACCATAGGAGCGAGCTGTAAATCTGCCATAGTTCGATCTTATTTTAGGTAAAAGAAGGTTATTATTTTCGGAAAACCTGGTATTATTGTTTTTGACGAGGATATGGCAAGGAATACTATCTAATGATATTTCACGATGAATGAGACGGTATGTGATGAGCGACAGCCTTTGATAAAACAACTCTTGAATGGGTAGGATGCGAAGCTGTTGATAGATTGGTAGCAATGAATGCGATAGCAAGAAATTGGTTTGTCACACGAAGAACGACAAGCAGTTCGATACATGCAACGCGCCGCCGCAGCACAAAGAATATTGTATTTAAGGTGCTTTTCGAGAGTAATACCCAGAAACTTAGCATTATCAGATGCCGGTATAACTAATTTTTCAATGAGACAGTTATGGAGGAAGCAATCACCGTGTGTGGGTTATGAAAGAGCACGAAAGTTGTTGTAGTAGGATTAATTTGAAGTTGGTTATTTCTACACCATCAGTGGACGTTATTAAGATCTGCAGTAAGTGTGTCTTGAAGTGCGGTGATTGATTCTAAAAATCAGTCACCGTCCGTCTGTCTGTCCGTTAGTCCGTCTGTCCGTCCATCCATCCGTCTGTCCGTCCGTCTGTCTGTCCGTCCGTCCGTCCCTCCTGGCAACAAGAGGAAACCAGTGCCAGCTTATACCCCTCTACAAATACTGTTTATCACGCATTTGTAATACAAGCTGCGCTTTTACTTGAAAAGAAAAAGGAACCTATAACCCTGTCAATACAGTGTTGTTCCTGGCATAGTTTCTTCTCTCAGAACAAATGTTCGGCTAATAATGTGTGTTTCGGCTACGCCGTTTTCTTTCAGACGCTGTACAATTTTTATGATGAAAAGGTCAAATGCTTTTCAGTTCGCCAAAAAGCCAAGCAGAAGCTTCAAAGGGCGCTTCAAGGAATCTGTATATGACATCGTAGAGTGCACCTGAAAATTAATTTAAAAGTCACTGTAAAATGTTAACATGTGAAGCCTTGAAAATGAGTCATGCCTTTGTTTTCTGTGTTTACTCTTCAACATACCTACAACGCGGGTCCACCAGCTGCTAAAAAAATTCTGCTTATGTCTGTGCGCTCGTGTTTTTTTTTTTTTTTTAATGCTTAAGTGGTCATCTGCGTTCCTCGCAAAACACGCTGTAGCTAGAAAACCCAAGTGCCTAGGAAGTATACTCATTCCTATTATAAAGTAACTGGCTGGAAACAATTAGTTTTAGCGCGATAGCTTCAAAGAACTTGTTTCGCAGAAATTCCGACGTCGGCGTCTGTGTCGGTGGCTGTAGTTGCCAGCTAAAAATCAGCGTTTTCTTTCCTTGCGCGAAAAACTGACAAAAATGCCGATATAAAAAAAAAATTGTCGGGTCTAGTGAGCATCGAACCGAGGCCTCCTGCGTGGAAAGCAGGTATTCTATCACAATTAGTGGTGCCACTAATTCTGACGCATGAGCTGCCCCAGGATGCCTCGTTAAGGTTTTTAGATTTGAGATTAAACATCTAATGCGATCACCTATGCTGGAAATACGAGTCTAGATAAGCAAGCCGCTTCTACCGTACTTCGAAGTGTTGAATTGCGCAAACAAGACAGGGACTACAAGAAGAGACGACGACACACTCAGTGTGTCGTCGTCTCTTCTTGTAGTCCCTGTCTTGTTTGCGCAATTCAACACTTCGGATCATGAACCAACAAGCCCAACTCTCAGCCATTCTACCGTACTTGTCAGCTCATTCGATCCTTGTAAAGAGAGGAATTGCTAATCATTGCTTCAGAAATGCTCTTCGAAAGCCTTGCGGTCACTCGTTAAACAGCAGCTTTTTTGAGCAGGCTTCCCGTCTGATAAGCGCTCGGTTCCCTGATCATGTGCTGGTTTCGGTGGTAGAAAAAATGCTTTTTGGACCATTAAGCAGGGGATGTGAAGCACCAGCAAACTGTGCAGCCAGTGACACTAAGCGTGTCGCGGTGCTCCTACAAAAGATTTCACACAATTTGAAAGAGATAGGGGATAAGGGTGACGTCAATGTTGTTTTTATTGCGATAGCAATTATATGGACACTCTCGGCTAATTTTTGCCGTCGCCGTCTGTCGACGCCGTCATGTCCCGGATATGTATATGTATATATTAAAAAGGCATAAAGAAAAATAAATCAATAGAAAAAAATCCCAAACCACCTGACCGCGGATTCGAACCAGCGACCCCTCGCTCCGCAGCCTGCTGCGCTAGTCAAAACAGCCACACGCCATTTTTTTAATAAAGAAAAAAATAAACAGCCACACGCCATGCTCGCGCCAGTTATATAACAGCGAGCTATTCATATGCACCATTTGCCGGTCGCGGTACGCGGATCTCGAAACAGTTTGAGCGTGTTTTCTATCATGCAACGCTTTTACAGTTTCTTTTAAATTAAAAACTGCCCTTGAGATGCGCACGAAAAAGTGGCTCCTTTCTGTACCACTCCCACTCATGATGCAGAAGGGAAAAAAAAACAGAACGCAGGGCACACTTGGCGTCAGACGCCACCGTGTGGCAGGAGACGCAGAGGGGTCATTCCACGTGCCGCAGTTTAGAAGAAGAAGTATCAAACAGCGTCGAAAAGTCATATAATCATATAATCAATCCTTGGCCAATCACCGTGAGTGGGTGTGAGCCATGTCAGAGGCAACAACAGCGTTGTGTTCTGCATTGTGGACACTCGCAGCGCGTTGCTCAAATACAAACACGTAACAACTGCGACAGTTCTTACTTCACGCTTGTCCTGTGCATAACTATGCAGGGTCATTCCACGCCAAACGTCCCAGCCATTTTGGCGACCATCTCAAATGTAGTCGAAAAAAATCGTGCTTATTTGCTGCATTGAAAGCAATGAATTGCTAGAATATTACTGAGAGAAAAAATTTTTTGGCCACGTGGGTGCCTTCTGAATTTCCCAGAATGTCATCTGGGTGTTGTTTGTGAGAATATTTATTCCAAGATTATCGTTAGTTGTTTCTACACCAAATCTGGTTGACATATTAAGCAAACGTGTTTGTGTAAGGCGCTTTAAGCCGAATAATATTAGTGCCAGTTTTCTGCCATGTAAGCCTCCAAGAGTTTAGCCAAAATGTTCCCATGTTTGCATTTTTTTTCCATTGCAATATTTTGCATTGCATGAATATCTGTGCAATGAATACTTAGTCCACAGAACATGTAGTTTGCACAAAAAAATATTCTCAGACCCCCCTCAAGTTTTTAAACTTTATGGGAAAAAATCACGAATTTCAGAAAATCGTCATTTTTGTCCACATTGTGACGCAATTTGCACCACGTGGTGGTCCAATTAAAAAATCAACTTTATACCTCAATCGAAAGCAAATGAACAGTTCTTCTTATATGGCAAGTTTTTTCATTACAAATTTTGTTTTAAGGAAGAAAATAATTTTCGAAGTTTCCCATTGACGGCTATATGCCCATTCGGTCATAGGACAGCTTTCTGGTTGAAGTTCCTTATTGTCATCAATGGGAAACTTCAAAAATTATTTTCTTCCTTAAAACAAAAAATTGTAATGATAAAACTTGCCATATAAGAAGAACTGTTCATTTGCTTTCAATTGAGGTATAAAGCTGATTTTTAATTGGACCACGTGGTGCAAATTGCGTCACAATGTGGGGAAAGAATGACGATTTTCTGAAATTCGTGATTTTTTCCCGTAAAGTTTAGAAACTTGAGGGGGGTCTGAAAATATTTTTGAGCAAACTACATGTTTTGTGGATTAAGTATTCATTGCTCAAATATTCATGCAATGCAAAATATTGCAATGGAAAAAATGCAAACATAGAACATTTTGCTAAATTCTTGGAGGCTTACATGGCAGAAAACTGGCACTAATATTATTCGGCTTAAAGCACCTTACACAAACACCTTTGCTTAATGTGTGAAGCAAATTTGGTGTAGAAACAACAAAACGATACTCTTAGAATAAATATTCTCACAAACAACACCCAGACGACATTCTGGGAAATTCAGAAGGCACCCACGTGGAAAAATTTTTTTTCTCTCAGTAATATTCTAGCAATTCATTGCTTTCAATAAAGCAAATAACCACGATTTTTTTCGAATACATTTGAGATGGTGGCCAAAATGGCTGGGACGTTTGGCGTGGAATGACCCTGCATCCTTTTCGAGCGTCCTTCTTTGTGCTGCGGCGGCGCATTGCAAGTATCGAGCTGCTTGTCGTTCTTCGTGTGACAAACCAATTTCTTGCTATCGCATTCATTGCTTCGCCCTAGTGGTGAAACTGTGACATTTTTTTCTGCCCCAGAAAAGCTTTCAGTGCTCTGTAAAACGCGTGAATGCGCACCGCACAAAGGAGCGGCTGCACAACCAAACGTAGGAGGCAATTTGTAGCATGTGCTGTGGCTGTTGTTTACTTGATCCCGTTGTCTTGCAGCAAGGAGTATGTTGGACAAACAGGCAGGTGCTTGAATGAGCCTTTAAAGGAGCATCACTATCATGTAAAGACAGCTGTTCAATGCCATCTGGGTATTCACTGTAGAGACTGTGGTTGTAAACCGGAATTTGAAAAGTGCGCCGTTGTCGCAAAACATCGTCAGCAGCTAACACGAGAAATCATCGAGGTTAATCAAATGCAACTACTGGGTGACCTCTGTGTTAGCATGCCTTCTGTCGCGCTCACTAAAAAAGAAATCGAGTATCTGGCTGTGACGCAATAAGTTGTGTGTTTGTGATATGGTGTGCTGCTTGCTATTATGTATATATATTTCCAGCGTTTTGGCTAACAAAATTTAGTAGAAATCAGCGCGCGTGTTGGGTCCTTCCTACGTCCCTCGTCTTTCTTGCGCTGTGCAAACATGTTGATTACACTATCTCGATCGTTTTATTCATGAAGGCGAAGCTCAAAGCGTCCTCGAAGTTCTTTGTGCAGTTTTTCTAAAGGTATGAATGCCCTCTGAGAAATAGCAACTCATCGTGGTATGGGGCTGACATAACTGTTGTGTGTTATAAATTCCAAATTATAGGCATATCCTTGTTTTGTTCCTTACCTTCCAATTGTCCCACTTTGATATATATGCTTTATAGTGTTTTTATAGTGCCTATTAGTGCATATTTGGTGTTTGCGCCAAAATGCCTATAAATGGCTCTTTTTAAAATCGGCGCGTCCATGAACGCTATTTAGCTCAACTTTCGCTTTCGAGGGCTGGTTGAGACCGGCATTCATGTCACAGTGCCGCAGTGACTGCTAGGTACTCTATGGGGCTCGTGCTAGTCCTCTAGTTGAACCAAATCTCGGAAAATGACAGCAGTAAAATTGGACGCGCCGGCCAGCATGTGCCGCTGTGCTAGCATGGCTAATTCTACACGTACGGCAAAGAATCGCCGCTGTTCCTAGCCGGAAAACACCTGCAAAGCTACAATCGGTTTTCGACAAGAACAAGGAAATTTAATTGCGGAGCTGTTTACACCGATTAGTCCACGCAGGCCAACAAATGATCAAGGAATTTCATTTTCATATAGATGATAGCATAATATATGAAATCCTAAAAAACAATTACCGTCGCTTCTCTGGCCGGTCATGAGATCTGTTTTCAGTGGCTTCCGTGTGACGTAGAGTGGCGGGAAATGAAATCGCAGACAAATCAGCCACTTCAGCGCACAAAAAAATTCACCCGACATCAGTGCCCGTTTCCTTCTCAGAAACCAAGAATGTTCTTTCCGAACTGCGCCACAAACTGTGCAAGGACGCTTGGTTTGATGAGCATACAAATACTTCACTATTATATCAAATAGATCCGTTTCTCCGATTTACACCCAATCAAAAGATCGATACCGACCAATTGACTCGCTCCTGCACCGTCTACGATTAGGTGTTGCATACACACCTCACTTCTTATGCCGCATCAAAAGAATGTCCCCGCACTGCGACCACTGCGAACATCCCGATGCGTCAGTGGAGCACATTATTATACAATGTCCGCAATATGATGAACAACGCGCTCAACTGAATGATCAATTGAACCGCCTCGACAGACGACCACTTACAACTGGCAAAGTGCTTGGACCGTGGCCACATCCTGATAAACAAAGGCGCGCAGTGAGCACTCTTCGTGATTTTTTAATGCACACAAATTTAGTGAACTATCTATAGCATATCATAGTCAAGATGAAATTGCATAACTCATAGTCAAATGCATAAAATTATCTGTACGGACTCTATCCGCGATCGTAACATGCTATATGAACTGGACTATCCCCATGGACTGTCATGCGTTACACGCCCTATATTGTACATATGTACATAGTGCTTCTAATTATTTTTCTTCTTTTATTGTTTTTATTTTTCTTATCTTTGTATGTACCTTCTGTATTGCTGCCATGATGTTGGGATAGCCGGCTCTTACGTAGCCTACCTTCCCATATTTTTCATATATAAATAAAAAACAATAGGCCAAACTGAAATTATTATCATCATGAACCGCCATACGTTCTCATCGTACTCATCCTATACTTCATCGTCGTCTTAATTTTCTTTGCCCCCAGAATACGTGCGCCGATTTATCCGTTAAACCCTATCAATTATTATTTCTCCGGCGCGGGGATGCAATAATCCTTATCGGCGATCGAACGAGCAGAGAGAAAGAAGAACAGAACAGGAAAGATAAATAAAAATAGAGAGAGATATTTTTTGGCGTGAAAAAAATCTCGCGTGATTTGAACCCGCGTACCCACGATCCGAAGGCGAGCGTCCTAACCATTCGGCTGTCCTGTACGGCAACTGGGAATAACATAGCCTTGTATGGTATAATGTAGCATGTGGGTGGGAAAGGGAAGTGATAGGGAGGATGATTGATATAAGGGGGGGGAGGAGAAGAGAAAGAAGGAGGGCGCTATCATTACAGAGAGATGGAAGGGATGGAAAGAAATAGATAGCGAGAAAACGAAACAGAAGGAAAAGACGAAGGGTAGAAGGTGATAGAACGACTACAGGGAGACGGAGAAAGAAACACTTAGAGAGAAAGAGAGAGTGAGAAATAGATAGAAAAAAGAAAGACAGAAAAAGATAGAAGGTGGGAGCACGACTACAGAGAGAGAGCGAGAGTGAGAAAACAAGAAAGAGATAGACAGAGAGAGACAAAAAGAAAAAACATGGTTGATCCCTCCGTCATAGGAATCGGTATAACACGAAAGTAAAGCGTGCCCGTACAGAGGTAATTGAATGTTTACTGTACATCGAAACAGGGAAGTTGGTGGAACATCTCCATCCCGCGACTAACGTCCATGATCAACGATTAAACAAACCATTCTGGTAGCTGTATATGTTAACGGCGAGAGCGTAATCAGAGCGAGAGGCGTGAAGCCAGAAGAGCGTCGCTATTGGGGCGCAGAACTTGGGCTAAGGTCGCCATCCCGCGGCATGTTAAATTGTGATTGAACGTACGCCATGGTCGGGCTAGAGGAAAACGCTGAGTGCGTCGTGTCGCCTTAGTAGCCCGGCCGCGACTTTTCTCGGGGCGAGCGTACGCGAGGAACGCAGTATTACAACCACTGCAGGGAGTCGCGAGTCGCATTGTTGGTTTGGATTGACGCTATCAGCGAGGCCGACGCTTGGGCTAAGGTCGCCACCTCGCGTTGCGTTAAGGCGTTGACAAAATTGCACTTCTACTAAAAACACGCCGACTGAGACGGACGCGTAGGCAGGTGCTGATCGCGGAAGCCACAGTAATGACATGGCCTCCGAGATGGCGGCGCGCTGCGGGTTTCTCTCCGGCCGTCCCAATCGCACAGAGAGCGTATTTGCCGAGGTGGGCGTGGCCTGCTCTTTTCTCCGCACCGCGGCGCACTTACTTGGGATCGCCACACAAACACACAAACAGGCAGGCGCGATGGTTGAGCAGAAGCTTCCAGGTCTATTTTATGCTGACGATATTGTCTTATTTGCGGACAGTCAAGATGATATACAGCGGCTGGCAGATATATGCGGAAGGGAGGGCGAGGCTCTAGGACTAGGTTTTAGTGCAACAAAATGTGGATTGATGGTATTCAATGATCACGAAGATCATGCGGTCTTTAATACAGGGGCCAAGAAATACCTGAGGGTAAGCGAATACAAGTACCTCGGAGTGTGGGTAAATGAGGGGGATATATATATGGAGGTACAAGAGAAAGCATCGGTAACAAAGGGAAAGAGGAATGCTGCAATCATAAGCACAGAGCGTTATGGGGATACAATAGGTACGAGGTGCTTCGAGGGCTGTGGAAGGGTGTGATGGTTCCGGGGAGAAGCATTTGGGAACTCAGTGGTGTGCATGAAGTCAGAGGTGCAATCTGGAATGGATGTAAATCAAAGGACTGTGGGACGCCTCGCGTTGGGCGCTCACGGGAAGACGACAAATGAGGCTTGTAAAGGGTGATATGGGATGGACAGGTTTTTGAAGTGAGGGGAAGCTCAGAGCAAAAATTAGATTTGAAGTAGAGGCTGCGGAAAATGAAGGAGAGTAGATGGGCAGGGAAGGTTTTCAGGTATTTGTATAGAAAGAGCGTCGACACGCAGTGGAAAAAGAACTAGGAGGCTCACCAGTAAATATATGGCCAGCAGTGTGGGCGACATGGCAACAAGGGAGAGCATTAAGCGAAAAGTCAGAGAGGACTTATTGGATGACAGCGATGGAAAAGAAGCCGGCTCTCAGTGACTACCGAAAGGGAAAAAACGAAATAAGGAGGGAGAGGTGTTTTATGATAATTCAAGGGAAGCGCTTTACCTGTTTGAGGCAAGGTCGGGTTGGTTGCCTTAGAACGCGTAGCTATAAAGCGAGATTCTGTAACGAAGAAGAACAATGTACATGCTGTGGGGGAACTAAGGAAACGATGGAACATGTACTGATTGAATGTGGCGATATCCACCCAGATATACGTGTGGACACGAGTCTACATGAAGCCTTGGGTTTTAGGGACAACAATGGAAAGCTGAACACGCCGCGATAGAA
This sequence comes from Rhipicephalus appendiculatus, assembly GCA_030522465.1. Taxonomy (NCBI): domain Eukaryota; kingdom Metazoa; phylum Arthropoda; class Arachnida; order Ixodida; family Ixodidae; genus Rhipicephalus; species Rhipicephalus appendiculatus. Next base: position 18,070 of record JALIZH010016223.1, on the reverse strand, counting down.
ATAAGTAAGAGACGGTTAGAGTATTGGTGGCAGAAAAGTAGAGATAAAGGACAAAAATGAAGAAGAGGGGGAAAATAAGGTCATTCTGCCTTAAGAAGCAGAGAGAGATGGACCGTGAACTTCATATTTTTTCTTTGCTGTAATAACATAGATTTAATCAATGTAGATAAGGCATTAGGGCCACCATAAAAAGAAAGTTTTTTTTCGAGCCTGGTGGCAGACATGTCACCGCCCCGTTATAAAGGGGGCGCTCACGTAACATCCATCCATCCATCCATCCATCCAAAAGCTGCCGCGCTGTTGGCGCAGCTTGCATGTGGCGGAGAAAAAAAATGGTTTTGCGCCTTTATTAACCTCGCGCTGATTTGTAAATGTCTGGTCAAGGTGTACGAGAGGCTAAATTAATGCTGGGGCTTATCGATTCTCAAATGGGCTTTTTTTTGTTTGTTTTTGCTGTAGATTTGTGCCGCTTTATTAGAACACTTAGAAAAGCGATGCCTCTGCAAGACATCCGCGTGTGCTAGAAACTTATTATACTTCGAAATTTGCCCGGGCTGTATAGTATGGGGGCGCTGGCGGGGAGAAGAAAAAAGAACGATGATGAGGCTGGGCGTGATGACGCCCGGGGCTCACGCTCGCCCTGCCGCTAAAGACCGATCAGTCCTCCTTCAGAGAGACCCGCCGCGCGCCCGCCATCTCGGAGGCCATGGTATTGATGAATTACTTTAATTTACTGCTCCAAGAGGGCGACACCACCCCGCTGACGAGGAGCGCTGTGATAAAAGCGGTAGATATAAAGGCGCGTTCGTGGGCAAGAGTCGGAGTCTGTGGCCGTGGCGCAACGGATAGCGTGCTCGGCTTCTGTTTTTGCGGACCGAGAGGTCATACGTTCGATGCCCGTTGCCGGCACTTTTTTTCTTTGACATCTGATCGTGTACATTTTTCAACGTCATTTCCGTGACGACAATACGCCACTGAAGTCTTGGTGGGTCCCGGCATCAAACACTTTCGTGTTAAAAAAAGGCAGGAAGAAATGTACGAAAGAAAGTAAAATACAGAAAAAGCCCAGAAATAATAGACACAATAGAGAAAAGAGATACAAGCAATAGAAAAGCACGACAGAGCACTCATAACCATGTGTTTTATAGAATAGCAAGGGACAAGAAAGAGAAAGGTGAAAAGGTACAAGTCTATCGAAGCTACGACCACCTAGGGGCCTACCATCTTTATCGTGACCCAGCCTTGCGCGATTTATGGCGAGCTGCGCATTTTATTGCGACAGCAATAATATATGAACACTCTCAGCTGATTTTTTGCCGTCACCGTCTGTCGACGCCGTCATGTCCCCGGGATATGTATATGTATGTGTATACATAAAAAAGCATAAAAAATAATTAGACAAAAATTCCAAACCACCTGACCGGGGATTCGAACCAGCGACCTCCGCTCCGCAGACTGCTGCGCTAGCCAACACAGCCACAAGCCATTTTTTTCCCCTTTATGGCCTTAAATATCAAGAATCTTCAAGAGAATAGCAGTACAACAACAAAGTAGAATGAAGAACCGTCAGCTCTTAGCTGACTACTTTTCAAAACTTTGGCATGCGTAACAATGTTTCAACTCGCAATATCTACTCCGGTACATCATCCTGCCCTTTCAGCACTTCAAGAAAATGGCCCACAGATTCACAAAAATATTCTAGTACAGATCGCACTTCTACATCCACATTGTCAAAGGCATTTCGGGTTTGCCATATACTATGCAGGCCCAGGAGCATAACTAGGTCATAAGGCACGCCCGCCTCGTTTTTCACGGAAAGAAAACGGGCGCCATGTGGACTTAACGGTAACTCTTTTTCAAGGTTCCCTGCAATATGTCCCAGAAAAAACACCCCACTCCAGCAATCTATAAACACGTGTTCAATTGTTTCCGGTTTATTGCATAAGCTACAACGTGTGCCCCATGGGACGTATAAACCCCTTTCTTCCAACCATGTTTTAATTGGCAAAGTACTAGTGTGTAGTTTAAAGAAAAAAGTTTTAATCCTTGACGCTACAAGCATTCTTTTAACACGTTTAAGAACATCCTGACCTGGGCCTGAACAGTATAGTTGCCGGTACAATGGCACTGGCAGTAAAATATCGACGAGGTATTTATACAATTTCTTACGTGAGACGTCACTCAGATATTCTAATGAAAATCGAACTGACAAGAAGTGGAAGGACGAAACAACTTCCCTTAGATGCCCCTGAATGGGTCCTTGCACATTTTCTGACGACACTAGAAATCCCGACAGTACTCTAGACAGCCTTAGTTGTATAACAGTTCTCTAAAAAGGGTCATTTACATCGCGCAGAAAAAAAAGAAAACGATTGCCTAGTTGTCTTATGTACAATGAACTAAGCCAAGCCCGTCATCTCGAACTTTCCTGAAGAGGTTTGTACGACTCGATTTTTCCCAGACAGAGCTCCATATGAAAACTGCAAATAATACACAGCCACACGCCATGCTCGTGCAAGCGATATAATGGCGAGCTATTCTTGTGCACCATTTGCCGCTCGCGGTACGCAGATCTCGGAATAGCTTGAGCGTGTTTTCTATCACGCAACGCTTTTACAGTTTCTTTCAAATTGAAAACTGCCCTTGAGTTGCGCACAAAAAAGTGGCTTCCTTCTGTAGCACTCATGATTTAGAAGGAAAAAAAAGAACATCGGGCACACTCGGCGTCAGACGCCACCGCGTGGGAGGAGACGCAGAGGGGTCATTCCACGTGCCGCAGTTTAAAAGAAAAAATCACGCCATATTCACGAAGTGAATGATGATGAGTGGGCGAAGCTCGATCGTTTTCATCCATGACAGAAAGAGAATGTGTGGTCTGGAACGCGCTTATACTTCATGGTCATCAGCGTCATCGTCATCGTTATCGCGTGTAGTGGGTACATTCCACGTATACTGGAACGCGCTTATACTTCATCGTTATCACGTGTAGTGGGTACATTCCACTATACAGGAACGCGCTCATAATTCATCGTTGTGACGTGTAGTGGGTACATTCCACTATACTGCGTCATCGTCATCTTTATCACGTGGAGTGGGTACATTCCACTACACGTGGCTACCTACCGACCTACCTACTACGACAACTACAGAGTAGGGACAGACCAACACCCTTAGGAGCTTCGCCCCTAAAAGAAGTGTGAAACAGCGTGGAAAAGTCACATAATCATATAATCAATGCTTGGCCAATCCCCCCTGAGTTGGCATGAGCCATATCAGACGCAACAAGAACAGCGTCAGCTTCTGCATTGTGGACACTCGCAGCGCGTTGCTCGAATACAAACACGTAACAACTGCGACAGTTGTTGGTTCACGCTTGTCCTGTGTATACCTATGCGTCCTTTTCGAACGTCCTTCTTTGTGCTGCAGCGGCGCGTTGCAAGTATCGAGCTGCTTGTCGTTCTTCGGGTGACAAACTAATTCCTTGCTATCGCATTCATTGCTTCGCCCTAGCGGCGAAACTGTGACTTTTTCTGTTGTCAGTAACGACATTTCAGGATTCCTTACTGCTGAGCAAGCTAGGATCCCAGTGTCGTTTAAAGGGACCGACAGCTGCCCAGAACATGAAATGAGACGACGCGACTGATGGAAAGACTGTCCGCTGCATTGACTCAAACCAACCCTGTTTTTTTCGTGAGAGGTGGATTTATATTTTTATTTCTTCATTGAAAGTCGTTGAAAATGATCTTTGGCGCCTCTGGCGGCAAAAACATGAACGATCCAATGTACCTGGCCACGTGACCGTTGATTGCTATACGCGGTCGGCGATATTTTTGTTAGTGTTGAAATATTGTTCGTTTCTTTTATTAAAAATATGACTCCATAAAAATGTACATATAGGCCTGCATTAGTAGTATGCATTAAAGTGGCGCTGCCTTCGCGTGACGTAATGATCACATGCTCGTCAGCGCGTCTTGAGCAACTTTTCAGCGCGCTCATGCAACCGCGCACGCAGTTTACAGGTCGCTAAGATTTTGGAGCGACATAGTTTTTCTACCTTCATTTCGTCTCAGAAATGACGCGCACTGCTACTCGCCGCGGCCGTGCATATGCGTAGGGACGTTTTCGATGACTTCGCTTGGCTCGTGTATCGAGAGAGCAACGACGCCGGTACAAGCCACCCAGAACACAGGCGCAGGCAACCTTGGGCGCAGGCACACACAACGTCGTTCAAACACAGGGAAGGTGTATAATGTTACATCATCTCCTTGTAACAACTTGTTCTTTCAAAAAAAGTCACAGTTTCGCCACAAGGCGAAGCAATGAATGCGATAGCAACAAATTGGAATGTCAAGCGACGAATGGCAAGCAGATCGAAACGTGCAGCGCGCTGCTCACGCACACATGACGCACGAAAACAACACGCACAGGACGAGAGAGAACTAACAACTGTCACAGCTCGACACTTAACGCGCTGCTCAAACAAAAACGACGCACGAAACGTATTCACAGGTACAGACTAGCGCGAACTAACGAGTGTCACAGTTGTTACTTCGCTGTGTTTGAAAAGCGTGTTCTTTTCGCAAACGGGGGGACTGCCGCGAGCGAAGTGACCTTCGTGCGCTCGGTGACTACAACGCAATCGTTCCGGCGAACGCCCAATTCTCCCCCCCCCTCCCTCCGAGAGATAAGCGCACGCAAGGGCGTCTACCCCCCACGGAGCAAAGAGCGCGAGAGAGCGTGAGGCAGATGAGTGCTTGCGCGCGGGCGTCGCGACGAGCGGGGCGGGCACCGAGCTAAGTTCCGCCGAGCGCGGCCTTTGCGCCATCTCGCTGGCAATGCTGGAAACACGCTGAAAACTCGCTGTATATAAATAGCTCGCCGTTTAAACGTTGAAGGACCTGAGCTTTCATGGCTCAGTGGTTAGCGCCGCGCGCTGCAGAGCGGAGAGGTCCCTCGTTCGATGCCGCCCGTCGGAAGCATTTTTCTGAATTATTTTTCTTTGTGGCTTTTATAAATATATATATACATATAGATATACGGGTGATCACGGCGGCGGCCGACGCCGCTGACGGCGAAAAACCAGCCGAGAGTGTCCATATAATTTGTATCGCAATAATAGCTGAAAAGCTCAAAATAAAGACGGTTAAGCATGGTTGCTGGAACTCAAGCGAAAGCAGAACGACGACAGCTTTCACAAATTGCGAGAAAGGCTGGCGGCATCGCTATCAATTCTCAGCGTTGCTGGAGGAAAGGTACATCTGTGTTGAGAGCCTTTGAGATAGAGAAATACTGCTTGTAAAATAACTTAGTGCTTTTGGGATTAACTACTGCAGCTACAAAACAACGAAGGGTGAGTTTTCTGTAGCGCCGTAAAAAAATCGGTCGAGAAAAATCAGTTGCCGGTCCCTTTAAGCCATGGAATGTCCTCAAGGGCAGCTACGCCTCAATAGCATCTCTCGACGGCGAGCATTTATCCTCAGCGTACAAGCTGGTTCTCAGATACATCTGCACTGTGATTCTGTACAAGAAGAGTAGTCTGGCTTCAGCCAACAGTGGTGCGTATCTGCATTGCTTTCAGCGTAAATTTAAGTAGGATGAAGGGTGTCCCTTTGGATGAGTGTTACTGTCATTTAACTGCTATGCCGAAAGCCACCACAGTGTTCAGTATAAGGATTTCTGCAAGAAAGCGGAGTGTGAAAATTTTATTTATTTAGCACTATCACTTTGATCACAAGCCTAGACAAGAAGGAGGCGGTGTACGAAAGGAAATGTTGAATGATCGAACAGTATTTCAAACGCAAGAAACAATAAAACCCTGTAAGAGACGATATTCCGCAAGTGAAAATATTAGCAAGATATGGAGATATCACACGAAGAAATAGCGACAATGTAGGACGAATAATAGGAATGACAAGAGAAATTTGCCGAGAATGTAAATACAGCGCATGTTGACAGAATGTTCTTCTCAGACAAAGAAAAGGAAGGTACCTTAATTTTTTTATTAATATCGCACAACATCTGGAAGGCAACAGACCTGAGATCATATATTAGCGTGAGTGTGCACGAACAATGGAAGTGGTAGGGCTCTGCACTTCATTTTCAGGCAATGCGTTTCAATCAATGCTGGTACGTGGAAATTACGGGTATTTGAATCATTTCATTTGGCATCAGCATTTGATAAGGTCTAACAATCAACGCTGTGCCCGTTTCTTCTGCTGTTCTTATTCTAACTGTTTTGCGTTGTTAGCTATTCAAACTAACCCAACTCGCGATTCTATTTTACCTCTAACGAATAAAAAGAACGTGTTTGGCACCGACTACGAGGTTTCATATACAAATCCAGATCTATTTTCACATATTTGCTATAAATTAAATATAACCTTTTAGCTTCTCTCGACAGCGCCGTATCTCTAGAGGCTCGAGGTTCACGTCCTGTAGAAGAGCACTGACTCATGCGTGACGACAGTAAGAATTTTTAAAAGTCACAGTTTGCCCCACAAGGGCGAAGCAATGAATGCGATAATAAATAAATAGCTGTCACAGGAAGAACGGATGCAGCTCGAAACTTGCAGCGTGCTACTGAAGCACAAAAGACGCACGAAAAGAACAGGCACAGGACGAGCGTGAGCTAACAACTGTCAAAGCTCGACACTTGCACCGCGCTGCTTAAATAGAAAGAAGCACACACGAAGCGAACGCAAAGGTAAACAGGGGACCAGAGCGAACTAACTGTCGCAGTTAGTACTTTTTCTGTTCAAGCTGCGAGCTGCAGGTGTCTTATGAGCACAAGCAACTATAACCTAGTTTGTAGCTTCTAGCTAGAAGCCCCTCCTTTCGGAAACGTGGCCGCGGCAGTGAGTGAAGTGACCTTCGTGCAGTCATAGCTTCAAAGCAAAGTTTACGGTGAAAGCAAAAGACGTATAAATTTTCACGCTTGAGTGATAAGCCCGCGAGCACCTGCGCGACCACGCCTTTTAGGTCAATGTGCGACGACCCCAGGGCACATATAGCTAGTGGCATCAAATGGGTCGCACGTTAATGAGCCGAGTTGATCTCGATTCTGACGTGTGTGTCCATGTTAGGAGAGAGACAGAGATATGGAGAAGGTAAGTGAAAAATGATTATTCATTTATTTAGCATAGCAAGGGAACGAAGTGGTGTAGCTTCTCTTCCGTAAAAATAGTCGTGTCTGCTATAGCTGGAGATTGTACAAAGAGAACTGGCGCAAACTAAGGGGCGTCGAGTATCACAGCCTTTCATCTTATACCTTCGCCGATCCAACAAATGCAAGTTCAATTACAATGACACATGCCATGCAACACAAGGATGCGAGTTGCGTCACATGCATGTCCTCTTAAAAATGGCTAATTCTACAACAAAATCAATTAGATCGCCTTCCGTGAAAGTTCGTCAAATGTTCACTCTAACAGTTTGTGTCGATCCGTACGCATCTTGCTTCAGAGTCGTCATCGTCGTGCCACAATATAGGCCCCCTCGTTGTTCCGATGCCTTCCGCTGCCACCTCACCTAGTCGTTTCTCGCTCCGTCTTCCGACATGACGTTCAGAGCTTCCTACACCCTATTAGGGGGCCGTTGTCCGTTGTACCCACTACAAACCATGGCGATGACGTTGATGACGATGAAGGGTAAGCGCGTTAGCACATGCAGTAAGGTCGAAGTCTGGGTCAGTTCATTCAAGAAGACGGCGGACAGAATAAAAGTAACACACACAACGACTTTCCAGTCGTTGTGTGTGTTACTTCTATCCCTTGTCCGCTGTCTTCTTGACTGGTTTTTGCCTAATAGCACATGCAAGGTTCCCGATGACGATGACGACCATGGACGATTCATTAAACAGCATTCAGATATAGAAAAGTAGCCATTTGCACTGATAGGATAGAAGCAATAACAACGTGGACAGAATACCAGCATCTAAAATTTCCCTGGAAGTCTCAGTGGACTCAGTCTCGGCAGGCAGAAGTTACGATCACCAGATTTCGATGCCGTGTGCCCCCTTTGAAGTTTTATTTACATAGGGCTGGTCTGACGATATCGCCCCTCTGCCAATTTTGCGGGGGAAATAGAAAATATTGAACATTATTTTTTGACATGTCGCAGATATGCATATATTAGAAGAAGACTTCTTGTTACTGCGCTTTCAAAAATAGGCCTAAATTTAACTGCAGAAATTATACTATGTTTCGGTGCCTCAGGTTTGGGACATTGCCAAAGGGATGTTTTTTGATGCGGTTTGCAATTACATTCAAGCTTCTAAACGTACTCCATTATAATTTTGACCACTACAAATATTCGATAAGTGGAATACATATATAAAAATAAAATGCGTTAGAATCCAACAAATATATTCGAGCTTGTTCTGATCAGGTTAATTCGGCTGTCTGGTCTACTAGCACAATAGCACAGTTAAAACAGCATTTATTTGATATATTACACAGTATTCTCTTTTATTGATTCATTTGTTCGTTATCATTCAATATAGTTCAAATTATACACTAAACTTAAAACTACCAAATCCTTGACAATCCCCCAGAGTGTGTATGTGCCATTCTTTGAAGGTTAAAACAAAATAAAACAAAAAATTCTGTTTCTGCCATGGATGAAAACGAACGTAAGGCGCAGGAAGCGGCGGCAAAACGACAAAAACGCCAAGCGGACACAGAGTTGAGTGCGCGGGAAGCGGAGGCTCAACGGCGACGCCGACAAGCTGCTACCCCCGGGGGGCGAGAGCTCGGGAAGCGGTGACTAAATGTCAGAAGCGTTGCCTACCGGAGATGGGAGGCGCCGATGCACGGTCCAAGCGTGATTTCCTCGACTGGAGCTTCGGTCGGTAAATTTACGGTAACACCGAACGATCTCACTGCTTCGCCTTCTCATCATTTACTCTGTGGAGATGCGGTGAATTTTTCGCCTCTCCCTCGCCCTGCATCTTTAACTGCTCGTCCATTCTCCACCTCCGCTGCATTACTGTGTGCAGAATATGTTGCAACACAGTAGCAGTCTCGCCTCATGGCAGTTTCTCGGGAATCGCCAGAGGTCTAATTCGTCGTGCGGGTGCCACCTGGTAAACACGGGAGTTGTCGTGGGACACGTGTTCGGGGAACCGATCACTTCTTTTCTTCGGCGTGTCTGCCAGGCGTAATAGAGCTCCTTTGTCTCAGTTTTCCGGGAACTGGTTTAGACATCATGGGTCGGGCTGATGCTAAGTCGTAAATCTTTTTCTTCGGTGCTTCTGACAACCGTAATAATCTCCAGGTCTTCACAAAAGTACAAGCCGGAGGCACGCATCCCAACTCCAGCGAAACACGACCGGGTTGGCGACGTTAGGGACGGATGGATGCTATGGCGTCCCCTTTATAACGGAGCGGTGACAAGTGTACCACCAGGCACGAGAAATAAAATAAAATCTTTTCTTTGTGGCGGCAGCCAAGCCAAGCCAAGCCGCCAGGCAGCGCCACCTCCGCTGCTCTCCGGAACCTCCAGAGAACCTGAATAAACAGTTGATGTTTGGGATCCACGCCGCGCGGTCGTGTCTTCTTCTCCCGCGCGTACACGCGTCCCAACAGTGGTGACCCGGACGAGGCTTACCGCCTTTTTCAAGCGATCGACGCCATGGAGACTCCCCCTGACGCACCGGCCATCTCCGCCGTCGACATCAGGCTCCCGCCGTTTTGGACAGCGGACCCGCAGCTGTGGTTCCTGCAGGTGGAGTCCCAATTCACCGCTCGTCGTATTGCCGCTGAGCTAACAAAGTACCACCACGTGGTCGCCAGCCTCCCACCGGCAATAGCGAGCGAGATACGCGATCTGCTGGTCGCTCCACCTGCAGAGAACGCGTACACAGCGCTCAGACAGCTGCTCATCAGCCGCCTCACGCCGTCAGAGCCTCAGCGACTGCAGCAGCTACTGCACGACACCGAGCTCGGGGACCGGACGCCCAGCCAATTGTTGCGCCACATGAGGCAGCTGTTGCACACGGCCGGCGCAGCCACCACCGATGCCGACAGCAGACTGCTTCGCGAGCTGTTCCTACAGCGACTTCCGGTCAACGTGCGCATGGTCCTCGCCTCGGCTGCCGACAAACGCCTGTCTCAACTCGCCGAGCTCGCGGACTCGGTGCTGGCGGTCGCTCCGCCGTCCGTCGCGGCGCTACAGCCAGACATCGCCGGCGGCGCGCCCACGACCACGCTGCATGACATCCGGGAGCAGATATCCCGCCTCGCCGATACCGTCGCAGCGATGCAGGCCCGCAGCACTCCCGAGGAGCGCCAGCGCCCAGCAGTGCAACAGAGAATCTGCTGGTATCACAGGAAGCATGGCAATGCTGCTCGCAAATGCATTCCTCCGTGCGACTATGCGGGAAACGGGAGCGGCCGGCACTGAGGACGACCAGTGTCGCAGAGGCCCCCGAACGTCGTCCATCAGTGTTTTCCTCACCGACCGCGACAGTGGCCTTCGATTCCTCGTGGACACCGGCGCTGAGGTGAGCGTGCTGCCGGTTGGGTCCACCGATCGCCGTGTCCCCAGTGCGTCCCCGCTTCAGGCGGTCAACAACACAACCATCGCCACCTACGGACATCGCTCGCTGCCACTCGATTTAGGCTTGAACAGAACGTTCCGGTGGATTTTCATCGTGGCAGCAGTGAAGTTCGCCATCTTGGGTGCGGACTTTCTTCGGCATTTCGGCCTTCTCGTCGACGTGCGCAACCGCCGCCTTCACGATCCCGTGTCGCAGGCAACTGTGCAAGGCAATCCCTCGCACCACCCTCCGCTGAGCCCCACTCTGCTCGGGCCGTCCGGTGCAGAACGTTTTACTCGCATTCTGCAGGATTTTCCCGAGTTGACGAGGCAGCCGCCAGCCAGCGCCGCGGTGAAGCACGAGGTACGCCATTACATCGCCACCAGCGGCCCACCCGTGCACGCGCGGCCTCGCCGTTTGCCTCCAGAGAAGTTGAAGGTCGCACGACAGGAATTTGAACACATGATGGAGCTAGGGGATCATCAGACCCTCGTCGAGCGCCTGGGCATCTCCACTTCATATGGTGCCAAAGTCAACGCCGGGAGACTGGCGACCATGCGGGGACTATAGGGCGCTGAACCAGGTAACGACTCCAGACAGATACCCGGTACCGCACATACACGATGTCACGACGAGGCTTCACGGTGCCACTATCTTCTCGAAGATCGACCTGGTGCGGGCATACCATCAGATTCCCGTTGCCCCGGAGGACGTCCCGAAGACCGCCATCGCAACGCCTTTCGGACTTTTCGAATTCCTCCGAATGCCATTCGGACTCCGAAACGCGGGTCAGACATTCCAGCGGTTCATGGACGGTGCTATACGCGGCCTCAGCTTCTGCCACGCCTATCTTGACGACTTGCTAGTCGCCAGCAGCACTCCGGAAGAGCACGTGAATCATCTGCGCATCGTCTTCCAGCGCTTAGTGGAACATGGCGTGGTCGTGAACATGGCCAAATGCGAGCTTGGTGTGCGACAACTCTCGTTTCTTGGACACGTCATCTCCGCCTCAGGAGTTCTTCCTCAACCCAACAAGGTTGAAGCCGTGCAAGGATTTCCGCAGCCGACCGCCAAGCGCCAGCTTCGGGAATTTCTGGGTTTGGTAAACTTCTACCGCCGTTTCATTCCCCGCTGCGCCCATATCCTTCAACCTCTTCACGACCTGCTGGCCACTTCACGAAATGGCTCGGACACCCTCTCCTGGTCTCAAGAAGCAAAAGAAGCCTTCTGCGAGGTCAAGGACGCTTTGGCAAACGCCGCACTGCTTGAATACCCCAGGTCCGGTGTCCCGCAGAGCGTAATGGTAGATGCCTCCGATACAGCCGTTGGGGCTGTATTACAGCAACTCGTTGGGGGAATCTGGCGCCCGATTTCCTTCTTTTCGAGGAAGCTAACACCTACCGAGCGCCGCTACAGCACCTTCGGGAGAGAACTGCTGGCCGTGTACGCTGCCATACGACATTTTCGCCATTTCCTGGAAGGTGTAGAGTTTTTCGTCCTCACCGACCACAAGCCGCTTACTTATGCATTGCGCTCGCTAAGCTCCGACGGTGGAACGCACACAGCACGTGAACGGCGCCAAATGTCCTATATATCAGAGTTCACGACTGATATCCGCCACGTCAAAGGCGGCGACAACGAGGTAGCGGACGCCCTCTCACGGAATCCTGTGAACGCCATCATGCCCACACTACAGGTTGATCTTCCCGCTTTGGCAGCCGCTCAACGTGAAGATGACGAACTGAAACACCTGTTGACCGCGACCACTGCCCTGAATCTTGAGTGGATCCCGGTTCCCGGATCCGAGGACAAGGTTTGCTGTGACACAAGCGTCAGTAGAACTCGCCCGTTCGTGCCCGCGAGCCTCCGTCGCCATGTGTTCGAGTCCTTGCACAGACTGTCTCATCCGGGGATTAGAGCCACCCAAAGACTGGTGACGGCAAGATTTGTCTGGCCGGGCGTAAATCGGGACGTCCGACGCTGGGCACGCGAATGTGTAGCTTGCCAGCGCTCTAAGATACAACGCCATACCTCGACAGCACTGGGAACACTCCCCACTCCGGATTCTCGCTTTGATCATGTCCACCTGGACATCGTCGGCCCACTGCCACCCTGCCACGGAAAGGCCTACCTGCTGACCTGTGTCGACAGGTTCACCCGCTGGGCGGAGGCCATCCCTATCGCGGACATCACTGCCGAGACGGTTGCGAGTGCTTTCCTGTACCACTGGGTAGCCCGTTTCGGTGTGCCCTCCACGATAACAACAGACCGCGGCCGACAATTCGAATCAGCCCTTTTCACTGCCATCAGTCAGCTCATGGGCACCTCACGCATACGCACGACAGCGTACCACCCCATGAGCAACGGCATGGTGGAGCGCTTTCACCGCCAGCTGAAGGCTGCGCTCACGGCAACCGAGGAACACAACTGGGTGGAGGCCCTCCCACTCGTTCTTTTGGGTATAAGGTCCACCTTGAAAGAGGACATTGGCTGCAGCGCCGCTGAGCTGGTCTACGGCACGACACTCAGGCTGCCGGGAGAGCTCTTTGCGCGCGGCTCAGAGGAGGCATCCATAGCTTGCAGCGACTATGCACTTCGCCTACGCAACGTCATGAGCAAACTGCGCGCGGTACCTCCACGGCCCCCAGGGTCGCGTGTGGTGCACGTCGACCCACAGCTCACATCGTGCCCATATGTGTTTGTACGACACGACGCGGTTCGGCGACCTCTTCAGCCACCCTATGATGGGCCGTTTCAAGTCCTCCGCCGTGGCAACAAGCAATTCACAATCAAGAGAAACGGCCGTGAGGAGGTCGTGTCGTTGGACCGCATCAAGCCAGCACACATGGACCGTGACGACGCCGTGTTGCCTCCACTAAGGGAATCATCGCCAGGACCCCCAGCTTCAATGCCAGCCCAAGTCCACGAGGTGCCCTCCCGGCTGACGCACAGTGGGCGGCTATCAAGAGCACCCACTCGCCTGGACCTTTAACTCCGTTCGGCAACTCACTAGGGGGGGAGTGCTGTGGCGGCAGCCAAGCCAAGCCAAGCCGCCAGGCAGCGCCACCCTCCGCTGCTCTCCGGAACCTCCAGAGAACCTGAATAAACAGTCGATGTTTGGGATCCACGCCGCGCGGTCGTGTCTTCTTCTCCCGCGCGTACACGCGTCCCAACACTTTGTTTAGTAGCCCTAATGCCTTTATTGTCAACTTCGATTAAACATACATCTTTCTAGACGAAAAAAAAAAAAGAAAACACAAATACGCAGCCTAGTTCTCGGCAGTATGTCCTTATTTTTCCCACTATTTACTTTTCTCCATTCTCTCTAGTTTTCCGCCACCAATACTCTAACCGCCTCTTATTTCTATCGCGGGCGTGTTCAGCTTTCCATTCTTGTCCCTAAAACCCAAGGCTTCATGTGGGCTCGTACCCAAGCGTACACCTGGGTGTATATCTCCACATTCAATCAGAACATGCTCCGCCGTTTCCTTATCTTTCCCACAGCATGTGCTTTGTTCTTCTTTTTTACTAAATCTTGCTCTCTAACTACGCGTTCTAAGGCAACCCAATATCGCTTCAAACAGTAAAGTTTTTCCCCTTGAATAATTATAAAGTGCCTCCCTCCTTATTTCGATTTTGCTCATTCAGTGACTCAAAGCCAGTTTTTTCTCCATCGCTGCCATCCAGAAAATTCTCTCCGCCTCTCTGACTTCTCGCTTAACGTTGTTTGTTGCCATATCGCTTTCACTGCCAGCCGTATATTTACTAGTGAGCCTCCTCGTTCTTTTTCTCCACTCCGTTAAAAGCGCGCCCTCCACGCCATCTAGCGGGTGATAGTGAACACGCTGAAGCGCCTCCGAGCTCTGCGTACCACTAGCCATAAATAGTGTATATTGGCCTCGAGGGCCACCACTGGAAACGCCGGCGCCACCATCGGCGTGACGTGCTTGGCAGGATCACGCGGTCTCGGCGGCCGCGTCGGCTGCTTGCGGAGCGCTGCCGCGTGCTTTGTAAATGAGTTTCAAGCTTCACCTTCGCTGCGGTTGGTACGAATACGGAGGTTTTCTCGCATTTTGAACCCAACTGAACCCATTGTAACAGGAGTGGCTGCCTTCGCAAGCGATGAACATGCTGCTCTACTGCTCGGTGCCGTAGTGCCGAACCTACGCAACGAAGTCCGGTATATAAGCCTTCACCGGTGCCCGTGGTACAAGAAACTGCGTTTAGAGTGGGTTGTAGTGCTAAGAACCTGCAAGCAGTGATCGGCTACGAGTCATGTGTACAACAAGCACTTCCGCGACGACGATTTTCGCTACTGCGTCGGGGCTGTGATGTTGAGTAGCAGAAAGTGCGCACTGCGACGATCGTCCGCGCGCGCTTCCCGCTGGCTAACGGTGCTTATCTACCGCAGTATGGAAAAGGCGCTGCCTTTTGCATCCTGCGATACCATCTTAGAACGTTCCTGCGCTACCTCTTGATCGTCGGCCCCGTGCTCAGCGTCTACAATATGTGCTGCAGATACTTGAGTGATTGTTTAGATACGTTGGATTTAAAAACTCGCGAGGTTCCTTGTGCATTCCCCTAAGACGACCGGAAGGCGAAAGCCACCTTCCTCTCCTTCTTGTCAAACAATGTATTGATTTTTCCCGCCCCGCTCCAAATAACTTTGTGCACCTAACGAGGTTTTGCACTGCCTCCCTGATCGGCCCACCGATCATGGAGGCTGTGCAAAGAGACCATGTCGTGTGAACACGTCATCATGTGACATCACGTTATGTGGCATCATGGCGACGTCATGACGTCTTCACAAATGTGGGCAATCTGTGACGTCATGATGACGTCATATGGTGACGTCATCACGTGATGGTGATTTTTTTGCAATACTCGGGCCGACGCTGACGAGGCGGGATGCCGACTGCTCTGATAGCGTCCGCGCAACAATAGTTTTTGTGTACTCACAAATTCTCATATTTTGCGGCCTAAAGTTCACGGCACGGCGCCAAAACACGCTCGTAGCGAAAGCGAAATCATCAGTACGAACATATACATGCAGACGCTCATACATGCAAAAGCTCCGTCGGTCGCCGCGAACCCGTGCGATCACTGGCTTGAGGCTTCTTTCTGTTATGCTCCATTTAGGTATACAGGCGTCTACTCTAACAAAATATTTCACAAAGTTTGCACTCAGCGACTGACTACATTTGACGCAAGAAGCCGGTTGAGGGGTCTCCATCGCGGTGACCGCGTGAAGCGGGCGCTCCGTTTTCTGCAAAGAGACAGCTACTGTAAACTATGTTGTGCTTTCTTTTCATCGAAAATTATTATTTCAACAGTAAAGAACATATTTCGTTTCGAAAGTACGCACAGAAATGTCTTGGAGCGCTTCCGCGAGGTGTTTTGTCGAGCGCCGACAGCAAATCTTATGGGGAGCGCGCGGCGGTATCCTGCCTAGCACGCAATCCGAGGCGCGCCCGATAGAGGGCGACTCCGTAACTCCTCGAGGCCAATATAGAGCTTGCCATTACATGGTGGGGACATGACGCAGCAAACACAGCGCGTTGCGGAGCGAGCAGCCGTACGTTTGAATCCTCGGTCGTGCGCTTCAGAAAAAAAAATTTCTTCAGAATTACTATTTTTTATGAGTTTTATGTATTGTCGCGTGGCCGTGACGTTGACGAAGGCGGCAGTCGGTATGTCCAACATTAAAATGTTTATTTGGCCGAACTTGTGGCCGGTAAACGGAAAGTCAGAATACAGCAATACACACTGGCACTGATAGCCGCGAACGGAGCGTCGGCCGTCGATCAACTGACAAGCGGTGAAGCGCGTCGGCATTTATACGTGTGTCATCGAATATTCCAACCTTATCATGGTTGTCACGCATGCTCTGGAAGAAGCTCGAGTGGTCGAGTCTTGCGCGCAATATTAACAAAACGATCTACAATAATCGCGAAGCTTCTCGAACAATGAGACGTGGTTTGCGCTGAGCATTGTTGACAGTCTTTGTGAACGAAAACCGAATACAGCAAAAGTGCAAATAAGAAACGCGCATGGCAATGCGCCCCTCTGAAAAAAGCATCGTCCCGATGCTTAAACAAAACACGGGAGGCGGGGGCGAATGCATGCAACAATAAATAACAATAAAGCGAGAAAGTACAATAAACAATAAGCACAAGCAAGAAAATACAATAATAAAGCAAAAAGTACAGTCCTCAGAATCATTAACGCGCGTAATATGGCTTGAGGCGCACGACATGGACGACTTTAGGTCGCACACGGCGCCGCTGAGAGTTCGTAACGCCGTCAGGGAAAACCTCATAGTCGACTGCACCGGTATTTTTCTGGCTCTGGATGCGCAGACGGGCGAGTTGTCGGGCTTCTTCAGCGCGCCGAAGGTACACGGTGACGTCAATGTTTTCTTCGTCGGACACACTGGGTAACATGGCGTCGAGTGTCGTTGTCGGGGTCTTTCCATAGACCAACCTATGCGGCGTCATCTGCGTCGTTCCTTGTACGGCCGTGTTGTATGCAAAGGTCACATACGGAAGGTTGGCATCCCACGTCGTGTGCTCGACGTCGACGTACATGGCCAGCATATCGGCCTCATATAGAGGCTCTGTGAGGCCATTGGTCTGTGGGTGGTAGGCGGTGGTCACCTCAGGATCGCCTAAGTTAGGTCCCCAGTAAAGGCCGTACCTTTGTCGGTAATGAGGACCTCTGCGGCGCCGTGACGCAGTAGGATGTTCTCGACGAAGAACTTTGCTACCTCGGCGACGCTGCCTTTGGGCAGGGCCCTTGTCTCGGCGTAGCAGGTGAGGTAGTCAGCAGCTACGACGATCCATTTGTTTCCGGAATTCGAGGTCGGGAACGGCCCCAGTAAATCCATGTTGATTTGCTGAAACGGCCGGCGAGGTGGCTCGATGGGCTGCAGAAGTCCGGCTAGCCTTGTCGGCAGTGTCTTTCGTCGCTGACGTAGTGAGTGACGTCGACAGTGAGGCGACGCCAGCAGTGCCTTTCTTGTATCCTCGCGAGCGTTCGGGAAAATCCAAGGTGTCCAGCCGCCGGGTCGTCACGCAGAGCATCCAGAACTTTTGTACTGAACGCTGAAGGTACTACGAGGAGGTGGTTGGCCCGAAGCGGCGAGAAGTTTTTCTTTAGGAGAACGCCGTTCCGCAAGTAAAACGACTGCACTGCTCGTGTGAATACCTTTGGAACAACGGTGGCCTTGCCCTCGGGGTATTGCACAATGCCCTTGAGTTCCGGATCGGCTCACTGTCGTTCGGCGAAGTCATCGGCGGTTAAGGTTCCCAAGAAGTAGTCACCGTCCTCGTCGTCCTGTGGCGGTGGGTCAACGGGGGCATGGGACAGGCCGTCACCGTCAGAGTGCCTTTGTCCGGACTTGCAAACGACGGTAATGTCGAATGCTTGAAGTCTCAGACTCCATCGTGCGAGACGACCTGTAGGGTCTTTCAAATTAGGTAGCCAGCACAAGGCGTGGTGGTCGCTCACAACTTTGAAGGGCCTTCAAGAGGT
>JALIZH010016222.1:0-35493 GCA_030522465.1 Rhipicephalus appendiculatus | reverse complement strand
TCCATTGTATGGTCAAGTGTGAGTCTATGCCAAGACATTCATTTTTGTGGTAAGCAAAGCTTAATAGACTTATTTTGTATTATTTTCAGGAAGAAATTTTTGTCAAAGCAGCAAGAGTTGCTCGCCCACTTGTTTGTTTACACGACAGTGTATTGTGGAAACACTTCCCTGTGCCGCACTGTACACTAACTCGGACATTTCGTACATCTTACACCGTTTGGGCAAATACTCGCACCGATGCCGAGTGTTATGCATGGTACTACATCGAACCTTCCCAAAAGCGTGCTCATTTGAAAATTTCGCATTGTTTAAAACGATGCTGAGTGGAACCGGCTTTATTCAGGAAACTTTATCCTAAAATGGACAGTTGGGCGAGCTGATTTGTATTCGGTAGTGATGGAGAACTATCGGTAAATGGACTATCGATACTATCGATAGTTCATTTACCGATAGTTCTGCATCACTAAGAGGCACCCATACACAGAACAAATAACAGTAAATATCGACAGTTTTCTTTAACTATCAATCAATCAATGAATCAATCAATCAATGAAATCTTTATTTTTGCATAGTATGGTTACATTGTTAAAGATATACAGAAGATATACACTATATCGATAGTGTAAAGAAACTAATGATAGTACGGGTATCGGTAAGCAGTCGATCTTATCGAGTGCAATCAATAGTACTATCAGGAGTATTGGGGCCGATAGTATAATCAATAGTGTTGTGAATAATTATGCTGTTGTTCGACGGCGATATTGCCAAATGATTTGCGATGGCCAACTATCGGCAGTACTCAGTTTGCTTAATTTATAAGAACTCTTCTGGGGAAAGAAATAAATTATTGCCTCAATCAAAATGCCTGAATATGTCCATATATAAATTCGGATTCAAAAGTGACCAGCTACACCTTACAATTAAAAACTTAGCTTTTGGTATTTTTATTTTGAAATCGCAGAATGCAATATAAGTTTGAAGCCGCGCAGTTCCGCCACATGTGACGATTTCCTTTCTACTAAAGCTGAACGGTTCAGCTTAATATTGTCAGCCAATCATTCTGCTGAAGGAACGCAAGCATGTCAACTTTGTTGCCCTTCTGCCTGCTTCTCCTGCTCCTTCATATACTACCACGCATTCGGAGAATAAAGTTTATGGCGGAATGAGTTCGCGCGGTTGAATTTATAATGTCGATTGTACAGTGGTGAACTCTCATGTCTAGAAAGAAGGAGCGTCGAGCTCGGAACTGGACGGGCGACATCTGCAGTCGTAAATACGCCACACCTGAGCATGCGTGGTGCCAACGGCGCGTGTGCCTTGCATTTTTTATCCTTGTTTATCACTGCGGATGCAACAACTGCTTTGGCCGCCGAAAGCACTCTGAACGCATAAAAGAAAAAAGAAAAAGATAAAAAAACGAAGCCCACCGTTCTCGGTATTATACGATACCACGAATCGAGAATAAGTTCGCAGTATAATAGGAGCCAAACCGGGCGACGGCGTTTTTTTCTTTTTGGCGCACACAGTTGACAGCGCTTCTGTTGACCAAAAAAATTATGGCGGACGCAGCGATAATCAAGGACGGAAACTCAGTGACGCTGTGCAAGCTCAGATAATTGGCCCGTTTCGAACTGCACATGTCGCTCGTGCTGTTCCGAGGTGCGAAACTCCATCGTTCTAGACATGTGTTGACCACTGTCCTTTCAAACTTATTATCGACAGCGCTATCGATAGTTTCTTGTACCATCGATAGTTCGATAGTGGCTCGACTATCGATAGTATCGATAGTACCCTACTGAAAATTCCTATATAAATAGGACCCGTACATACGATGTTATTGGATACGGGTGATATAGGCTTGGGTCATTGGGTCATAAGGGGTTTATGGGTCATATGGGTGATAAGGGGTTTACGGGCCATATAGGCGATATAGGTTCATGGGCCATATGGGTGTCATGGGTCATATAGGTGATAGGGGTCCGACGAATTCTCCGGGTCCTATGGACATGTAGTAAGGGTCATAAGTGACGTGTGATTGAGCATAGTAATAAGGCAATGCCAGTTTATGATGAGTGTAGGAAATACGAATATACAGCAATGTGTGCTTCAATGGTGCTTCAAAAGTGCAGTACACTGTGAATGGGTGGAAAAAATATAGTGTATGTAGGCACATTGGAGAACGTCAGTGAGACAAATATTTTTGCATCTTCGTAATTTAGTTAAATCTTTACACATTTTGGCAATGACGCATTTCATCTTTTTTAGCCGGCCAGGCGCATGCACATCTGCTGGCTTACGCTTCACAGATTCTGCAGAGCCATCTGCACAGTAATGAGGAAATACATGAAGCACTTCTTAAATATTTAGACTATTTGTTCCCCTCTAAGTTAAAATGTAAAGCAATTACGTAGAGCAAAATACCTTAAAGGGGTACTGACACGAAATTTCGTAGCTGAGACAGCCTGCGGATCGATTCCCGTGAACATGCGTATATCAACTACCAAATCTGAACAGCAATTATAGCTTAGAAGGCCAAACAAATTTTTCTCTCCGAAATATTACAGCAGTTCACTGTTTTCAATGCAGCAAATCAGCACAATTTTTTTCGCATAAATTGGAGATGGTCACCGAAATGGCTCGGACGTTTGGCCTGGAATGACCCTATAGCATTCCAGTTTGCTGCTATCACATTCATTGTGGCAAAACTGATTTTTTTTAGGTTAGTGTTATCAACTCTTGGCTCTGACTCTATCTTTGGACCACAACCAGCATTTGCTGGTGTGCTAAAAGGACCTACTCTTAAAGTGTTCGTGCTCTCACAGTGCACTTCGGAGGCTAAGTCAGCGATTGGAATCTGCCCGGTGACTGCCTCCCATTAACGGGTTGTGACAATAGCTTTTCTGGAAAGTAGATCCACTTCGCCATTATTGAATAACGCAGGTATGGGAGTGTATGCAAACTCTGCATTATTTTGGAGAATTGCATCACATTAAGGAGACCATTAATGTAATAACATTAGCGGCCAGATGTCTGTAACAATTTGTTCAGAGTCTTGTGTTCTATCCACTTAACCAAAACTGCTTTATTTTACCAAAAACAAAATTTGCATTTTTTTATTCCAGTACCGGGTTTTAGACAAATTTTGTATACTTTTTTTTACATCAAATAAAAATGATTTGTTCTACAGCCTCAATTTCAGTTCAGTATACTGCCACACATCGGATGAGTATGCACACAAATAATCAGCACGACATCATCTATTTTCTATGTAAGGACACTGACGTAACAAAAAAATGTTGTTTGAGAAGACAGTTCAATTTAAATACTGTATGTTTCCCATTTTTCACTCTGCCAACATTTTCTGACTTATTTAGTCTTCGCTAACAGCTTAAACATCTGTAGTCAGAGGGATTTTTCTTTCCCCCAAAAAAGCGACTATTCATGCTTTTTGTCAATTTACAAGGAAAGGAAGATACAAAGATAGCATCCGTAAAACGGCTCCTGTCGCTGGTCCCATTGCTTTCAGATCGCTTTTTTAGGCCGATAAAAATTACGCAGGATGAAGAGCGCTACCATAAAATTCCGAGCAACAAGTGCCCCCACCCAAGCAAGCTTCACCCTCGCTTTTTCGAGAGATTTGAAATATGCGCCAATGACCAAGCAAGCGCCCCCCCCCCCATTTCCTTCAGTTTTTTTATTTGCCCAACGAGGTCGCACAATGACAGTGATTGCATGCATATTCAATAAAGTGTTTCCTTGGAAGCACTTTGTCACCACCATCTTGAATTTTGATCCGACACCGAGCGAGGGCCCCCCCCTCCAAATCTCTTCAGATTATCTTTCACCAAAGTGGAAGTGCTTGCTCAGGATTTTATGGTACATGAAATGATGTAGAAAAGAATCTGCTTTCATATCTAGCAAAAAAATAAAAACTACTTTTTTTTCATATATCTGCTTACCCTGCTCCCTTAGGCACAATACTACTATTGCAATTTATATTGACTTTGTTCAGTGCACTGACAGCCACAGGTTGTTATAACCCTGTTGAAGAAGCGTATAGTAGGCTAGCTTGTCAATTCAGCCATCCATGCAAAACATCAATACAACTGAAAGCTCAATTTCTGAACAGTGCACACCCGGTTGATAGCTGCCTTTGGAAGCATGCGAACCACTGTCAGGGTAAGGCACAGGTGGCTTTATTGGGAATGGCTGAAGTAGCACCTCCAGTAGCGGTGATGCTGGTTGTGATGGCAGCAATGGCCGAGGCGAAATGGAGGCTGTGGTGGTGGTGGCAACACCTGCAGTTTCTGTGCCGAAGGTGGCTGATCTGGCGGCAATCGCTTCGACTTAAGGGGTGACAGATTATAGGTACCAGGAAACGGTGAAAGAGAGAGTTTACTACATTATTGAAATCTACAACTTAGAATGACAGAAAGCTGAGCTTGTTGGTAGGGATTCATTTTGGATAAATTATTAGATGTGAAGCATCTTATGGCGAAGCTTAATCCGGAGGTGGTGGTGGTGTGCCTCGAGGCCTCACTTACTGCGCATGCGCAAACCCTTTCAAAAATAAAAATAAAAAACCTCCTGTCCCCCTCTCTCTCCTCTAGGCATCCCTCCACGCGGCAACCACACCCTCACTGCGCATGCGCCTCCCTCCCTCTCTCCCCTCCTACGCTCCCCCTCTCTCCTCTAGGCATCCCTCCCCGCGCTCCCACTGCGCATGCGCGTCCCCCCCTCTCTCTCCTCTAATACGCTCCCCCCCTCTCTCCTCTAGGCATCCCTGCCCACAGCGTCCACACCCCCACTGCGCATGCGCGTCCCCCCCTCTCTCTCTCTCCCTCTCCTACGCTACCCCCCTCTCTCGCCTCGCGACGCCGACGCAGACAGCGTCTGCTAGCGAGTTTCTTGGTTGAAAAAACCGACTGCTCGCGCTGCACAACCGTTCACTGGCCATCCCGTATATATGGCAATGGATCTTGACCTCCAAGGTGGTGCCGGTGGGAGATTTCTCCTGTGCGTTGTTGAACAATAAAAATTCGCAGCGTGCGCGTTAACTAAGAGCGGACTGCGCGTCTCTGTGTCCAGTCGGAGTCTTCTGTCTCTCATTGCCCATTAGCAGCGATTGGCATGTTCCAGTAGGAAACACCACTCCATCACTGCGTGCTTTTCGCCTCCCCAGTTTTCTCTCCTGCGCAACGCTGCGATGAGCGCCAGCGTCAACTCCGCCGCCAGCGTAAGCGTTAGCGCCCGCTGCTTCACATCTACACATGGTTCCCTTTAGCGGGAGATGGTGTAATTTTTTGTAATGGCAATTATATTACTGCTCTCTGCAACTATGCTTGTACTTCTTTAAACATAACAAGTCATAAGCAAAGCAAATAACAGTTGTGTCATGGGTACTCCTTACATTCATTACATATTTCGCAGGCTAAAAAAAGTGGTAAAATAGTAAATAGATATGGCGTTAATGGTTTACGGCTAATAGGCTAGGTGAGATATGCGCCATCGTGTAGCGAACCAATGAGAGGGGACAAGAAGCTGGACTTACATCTGTTTCCTAAAACACACCAAAAAATGTACTGATCACCATACAGGCGCGGTGTAAAAAGTTCCTTTTAGCTTCAGCCATACCTACATAGGGCAGACGGGCCAGTCTTAACCAGAGATTAATGGAATATAAGTGAGTTCTAACTGGAGGCTCACCAACTAATCTATCTATAAGTTGTCGAAAGTGTGTCGAGAGCATAGGTCAGCAAAAAGATGTGAAGCTCACTCAGACTCAATTACGAAATATATTTCGCACGTAGGGCTTATTCGGACCAGACGCTGGAAAATGTTTCTCAACTGGACTCACTCAAACTCACCAAAATTTTATTCACTCTGTCTCACTCAGATTCTCACCCCGGCCCAATATGAGTTTGTGTGACTCGACTTGTGAGTGAGTTTGCCTAACTATGGCCGAGAGTGGTCCTGGAGCCTGTCATTACTTTCCTCCGGTGCCTCTATTCGTTGCTCAAGCCACTTCTTCTGCCTCCACAGCTCATTGGCAATAATTTCCTTTTCTTTCTGGAGGAGGCTCAATCGTACAAGCTTCTAATTGCCAGAGTCATCATGTGGAGATTTTTTTTGGGAGGGGGGTGCTGCCCCGCCTTGTGGCTTTTTTTGACGGGGCTTGGGAATGAATACATTACGAAAGAAACCGGCAGATCCCATGCATTGTGGGAATCGATGCAACGCGAAGCAACTGGCAAGGAGCAAATCATGCTGTACATAATGCATGCTGTCATGCAAATGACATTGTACATGAAATGCAGGTCATGATTTCCATATTACCGCTTGTCATTTATGTTCGTCATACAGTCACGTCACGCAGTACCAAATTTGGTTTATATCAAGCTAGCGAAACGGCCACGTGTGTGCCATGAGCGTGGCATGCAAGTTGTGTTGCACATGACATGTCCTGATTTCCACATTACCACTTGTCATTTATGTTCATCATACAGTCACGTCACACAATACCAAATTTGGTGTATATCAAGCTAGTGAAACAGCCGTCAGCGCACGATGAGCGTGGCATGGAAATCATGTTGTACAAGACATGCACGTCATTATTTTCATGATATGACCAGTCATTAATGTTCGTCATACAGTCATGTTATGCCAAACCAATTTTGGTATAAATCCCATTAACGATACGGTCTGGAAAGCACGAAGTCGTAGGCAGCTAAATAGATAGATACGCTCAAAGTTGCCGAAGTTCGCTATGAAATGCTTCGCATTTAATATTATCACTCATTGGAGAGGCTCTAAATACCGTAAAATGCCAAGTAAGCGCCCCTACCAGAGTAAGTGCTCCCTCCCTTCTTCGGGAGATTTCAAATATGCGGCCTCTTCTCCCCTCCCACCATCTTCATTGTTTATATTTGCCCAACGAGGGCGAATAAAACAGTCAATGCATTCTTTATTCTTAGTGGCTCTTCCGCCGCCACCTTGAATTTTTATCCATGACCGAGGAAAAGCCCACTCTCCAAATCTTGTTGAATTATCATTCACTCTAGGGGGGTGCTTGCTTGGGGTTTACGGTAAGCACAACATACTAAGATGTCTACACTTTCCAGTAACACATACCTCAAAACTAAAGTGGCAGTAACTGCCTAGCTTATGTCATCTATTACTTCTTAAGTAGCCATGAATATACACTAGTGACATACAATATTGCATGCTATGCTGCTGACCACAACAGTTGCATGCTTGTGTTTATGCAGAGTGATAGAGCCATATGCATTCATGCAAATTTTTAAAACATTAAATGCATCATATCGGTAACAAACATGCACTCAGCATGACTGTAAATTGAAGAAGTTTGCTTCGGTATGTTGGCATTCCAGAGAAACATTTTAGCTCATGAAATATGAGGCCTATTTTTTCTAAGGTCCGAATGGTCACTAAATAAAAAGCAGTTAAAATCTATTTCTCTAGTGTGGCTGTCTACCTCGTGAGGTCGCAGCTCTCTGTTCTATATGCGCAACGGGCATGTAAGCATGCCTCGGATAATAAAGTGCCAAGTGTGTGCTGTAATTCAATATCTGCGTGCTGAGCGGTGCAGTGCAGCTGAAATTCAACGAACAATGAGCAATGTGTATAACACAACTTTCTTATCTGACAGCAAGACACTGCAATAGTGCAGGATATTATAGCAGGATGCACAGATGTTTACAATGCAGACGCACCAGGAATAGAGTGAGTGTCAACCAATGATTTTTTTGACTGAATGGATCAAGTGTTTCGGGAAAGTCGTCGGGTCACAGTTTCTGGGCTGAGTGATTCTTCATTTCCTGAAATTTAGCAGTCAGCTCAATACCCCATTGATGGCATACCATTATTGCACACAGAGAGACTCCAGTGCCGCAAACTGTGTGCAAAGTGGGTTGGAAAGATGCTGATTGGCCATGAAAAAATGGCATAGGGGTGCGACCTTAACATTTCTCTAGCACTACCATGATGATGGAGAAGAGTTTCTGAACAGAATAGTCACATGCGACGAGACATCGGTCCACTTCAAAACCGAAGAGACGAAAGCGCAATACCAACAGTGGAAGCATCCTGATTGCTTGAGAGCAAGGAAGTTCAAGTCAACCTTCTCCAACAAGAAGTGTATGGCTGCTGTGTTTGGGGAGACAAATGGTGTCCTCTTGGTGGAATCCATGGGACAGGGGCACAACCATCACAGCGGCATCATACATGTAACTATCGAATGCCTACAGGGGGCAATGCAGAACAAGCGAAGAGGGATGTCTTCATCAGACATTGTCTTTTTTGATGACAACGCGGGGCCACAGAGGAAGCGGTGGGAAGTGTTCAATCACCCAGCATACAGACCCGACTTAGCTCTCCCTGATTACCATCTCTTTGCTAAAATGTAATGCTGGCTAGGAAGCCTGTGCTTTCAAACCAGTCCTGTACACAGGTCTGCTGCTTGCTGCAGACTGGCTTACAGAACTTCTCCAGGAGAGCATAGGAAAGTTGCGAGGCAGACAGTTTTGATGAAGCCCTTGAACTACATTTGTTGTATTGAATATGAAATCACTGAAACTGTTATATTACTTGTGGCACGAGTGTGGTTGTGAACTATTGGTGCTGTTTTTTTCCTTGGTTAAAAATCATCCCGGCCAAACTGACATATGTGCATGTGGTGCCTGTATTATCGATTATTTCTGTACTGTTCTCCTTTCTTGTTATTCCACTGCTGCGTGGGCCATGCCAGCCTGAAGCATTGTGAAATAAGTAAATAAATAAGTTGGTGCCACACATCGACAAATATCTGAATCGAAATGCCAACTACGTAGAGTTGGGGCTAGTATGTGTACCTAGACATTTCAAATGAGGCAGTTCTAATTTTCACTCTGGTTACTATTTCGCGGCCAAACAGACCTGGACAACAAAAAAAGAATTGTAACATAGGGTAACAAATTTGCACAAATGCACTTGATTGAGCGACTATTGTATAAATGTGCAGCTTCACAAAGCAACCAGAACATTGGAAGTTAGCATCTTGTATATGTTGTTCAATCCTGTTTGATGATTCAAGCATATTTACCTTCGAAGTTCTGACTTTCCTTTCAGAGTCACTCTGTTAGAAAATATTTTGTTGCACGGCGAGTCGTTTTTTGCCCATCTGCACGAGGTCAGTGGAGTTAGTTAAATCAGAGAACACAAAAAATTGGGTTGTAGGCTATTATAAATTAACCAGACGGAAATGAAAACCTAGAATGTGTGCATATTTTGATTAGTTAAAGGCTATGATTTGATGCAAACGTGTTTCTCCGCGATTAAAGCTGAGCTACACATGCATGCGCTTCTATAGACGTACACACGCAAACTCCAGTCAATCCAATATACTACAGGTTGGTCATCAAGAATAGCGACGTGGACATATAAACAACCCATACCGGTGTCACACGGGACATTTCCAGCGCCATCAGGGCCGATCGAAATGTGGTTTCTACATCGCGATCAACAATGGTCGCTACTACAAGATATGTCGCCGTGCAGCAGCAGATCATACAGACCTATTTCAATCCGGATTGGCCATGATCGCGATCAAAAGAGCCCATAGGACACGAACGTACGGTATCAGTTCCAGCACGCGAACACGACACACCGTAAAAATATGTCACACAAAATAAAACACACAACGCACAAACATGTTTTCGTTGTGCCTTTGTTCGTCGCACGTTAAACACACGCTAGCAAAAGCGTCATAGAAAATAAAATCACACTCACCTCCAAGAAGGTCGACATCCCCGCGAAAGTGGCTCTCCTTGATGGTCTTGCCCGGCTCACTTTTTCGATCGACGCCTATTAACGTGATAGCATTAAAGAGCTCGTTTCGCAAAAATTCCGGCGTCGGCGTCGGCGTCGTTGGTTGTGAGCGAAAAATCATCATCTTGTCCGTGACCGAAAAAATCGAGAAAGATGCAAATAAAACAAATAATAAAAAATTTCGGGTCCGGGTGCGGATCGAACCCGGGTTGTCTGCGTGGCAAGCAGGTGTTCTACCACACAGCCATGCCTCTGCTTGGAAATACTCTGAAAATAACTTCCTCTGCTTGGAAATGCAGTGAAAATAACTTTCATGTTTCGCAAACGCAAGCGTCCTTTATATAGGCGCTGGAATATAACATGTAATATCCCAGGAATATTGCGTGGTACAAGCGTACATTGCCATCGGGCGTCAGAATATGTGACTATCATAACGATTCCATAGTTTAAAGCCAGCCACCCATTACAATCGGCACACACCTTACTGCGCGTATTCCCTTAACACCACGTAGTGGGTTCATAGCAAGTTCGAACACATTTCCCACGTTTGCCGCGCATAATTTCTCCTGGTTTAAAGCATACTACCCATTACATAGTATGCACTAAGTGATTGAAGTACGCACTTGGGACGGGATATCGCTATCGCGTTCAACTCTTAAAGGCGAAGCTTAAGGGTCCCCCCAAGTTTTTTTTTTGCAATATCGGCTACGCTCAGCGGATTGAAGCCTTTCATGAGCTTGTTGTCCACAATTGCGCGGTAACCGTCTCTGCAAACGACGAACGTGACTTTTGGAGCAGCCCGCATTTCGAATGCGCCTGCGTCGTTTGACTGAACCCCACATCTGCCGCACAGTTTGAAGAGGAGCACCGGGAGCACCACACGCTGCACACAGCAAATGTTTAAACCCGGAGGCACCTAACCGATCAGCACACCCCGCACATCAAGCAAACGCCATTACAACGTAAATGACTTCGCCATAGGCTTGTCTTGGCCGCTTGGACTCAACCAAGTTCACATCGATAACGCTCGAAGGTGGCGAAAGCGACAAAGCTCATTCATACACTTTCAAATTCATAAACACACTTTTTTACAGTGGTAAAAAAACAGGTGGAAAGTTTGATCAATCTTCACACGTTTTCTTTTTTCTTTTTTTTTGACGTCACCGGAAATCATAATTTGGCTACTGTAATGCGGCTGCTCTCAGGTGTGGGTAAGACTTGTAAACATCCGGTCGCGCAAATTACAAATGGCAGCCAAGCACTCTGCGGTGATAGCGTTGATTCTGATCGACACGGTAACAAACTGGACCTACCGAGAGCGGAGGGCATGGGAAGAAAAAGCCTTTGTGAGCTTCACTAAGCTTTCCAGCTGATTACAGTTCAGCAGCATGCTGTGACGGCATACATTTACTGGCGCACTTAAGCACACATGATCATCAAAAGAACGCGACAAGTACACGCGATTTAGAGAAGGGAAAAAGAAAAAAAACCACATCAAAGACAAATTTCATATCCGGTATTCTAGATTCACGAAGAAGCGCATGAAGCGCACATTTGCAACACGAAAACAATTTTGCGTTCAATACACGGGGTAATGGTAAAGTTATTCTCGTGTGGGCCCCGTAATTTGTGTGTTGTGTTTTAGGGGCGAAGCTCCTTATGCCGTGGGTCGTGCGTCCCTTGTAGTTTGTAATACGTAGTAGCCACCTGCGTGATGACGATGACGCTGCCATCACGGCACACCACATGGAATGTGGTGTGCCATGATGACGATGACGATCGCGATGCCATACAACACATGGCATCGCGATATGGTCTCACATGCACATCGTTTGACCACATGCAACCAACCACCATCACGTCTTTGATGATGTACCTCAGGCGTGCGTCCCCTGTAGTTTGTAGTACGTAGTAGCCACCTCGATTTGCAAGGTCCTGTGTGATGACGATGACGCTGCCATCACGACACACCACATGGAATGTACCCACTATGCGTCATAACGATGACACTGATGACGATGACGATCGCGATGCCATACAACACATGGCATCGCGATGGTTTACTGATGAACCTCCGGAGCTTCGCCCACTCATCATCGTTCACTCCGTGCATATGCTGTGATTTTTTTGTGTAGAATTTTTTTCATGTGGTGTAAGGATTACACAGAAGAGTATTCGGCTAACGTTGCTATATCTCTAAGCATTCATATATTCTTTATTTCGTATATGCATCTAAGAACTCAGCGTATAATTAGTATTAAAAACAGTTGTGTGAGATCACCAGTTTGGAAGAGCTGTGGAGAAGAATGGTGTCTGGCTAAGTTGTAAATGATGCGTAAAGCTTTCTTTTGAAGGACGTAGAGATTCTGTAAGGCTGCTAGTAGAAATGAAACACGAGACTGTTTAACGCACGTGACTAACCTGCCCGTCCCTCGGCAACATTTCTGTTAGCCAAACACCAAGAGTTAAATGGCTGGCACTAATTTTTATGTTTTAGGGGCGAAGCTCCTTATGCCGTGGGTCGTGCGTCCCTTGTAGTTTGTAGTACGTAGTAGCCACCTCGTGATGACGATGACGCTGCCATCACGGCACACCACATGGAATGTACCCACTATGCGTCATAACGATGACGCTGATGACGATGACGATCGCGATGCCATACAGCACATGACATCGCGATATGGTCTCACGTGCATATCGTTTGACCACATGCAACCAACCACCATCACGTCTTTGATGATGTACCTCCGGAGCTTCGTCCACCTGTGTGATGACGATGACGCTGCCATCACGGCACACCACATGGAATGTACCCACTATGCGTCATAACGATGACGCTGATGACGATGACGATCGCGATGCCATACAACACATGACATCGCGATATGGTCTCACATGCATATCGTTTGACCACATGCAACCAACCACCATCACGTCTTTGATGATGTACCTCCGGAGCTTCGCCCACTCATCATCATTCACTCCGCGGATATGCTGTGATTTTTAGAGCTGAGACAGTGATTCACGTCATAATATATCTTTTACCCTAAGGGCAAAAAGTGATCGCTTTCGTGTTAACCGCAATAACTTCTAGTGCATTTACTTCCCAACCATGCTCCATATTTACAACCGAAAAAAGTCAACGACGATTACGATACTGCCGCAGCTTGCATTGGGGCAATGCCAACTGCAACCACATGTGGTAGGACAAGTTTTGGCTTTCCGCAGTTGTAGCAATGTAACATTCGTTACATATTGCCTCGGAACTGCCAGCGCTTAAGTTTTACGCACACCACTCTGCAGTGCGTTGCAGGCGTCGCGAAACGCCAAGCGCTCGAGTGTAACGCACATCACCATGTGCGTTACACTGCCCCTCGCTCTCTTTCGTCCTTCCTTCGCTCTATCGGTTTTGCAGGAAAGCGCGCCTAGACCTTAGCTCTGAAACACAACTGTATTCTCGGTGTCATGAGTGTACATAACATAAAATGAGTAATGAATATTCCCGATATTGTTAATATTATAATTAATCAAGAAATGCTCCAGTATGCCTCCCTATGGAACTCCTAGCTGACATAGGGTCCAGTGTTTGTCATGAGTAATATTATCTTAGCCTAGTGACGTCAAGGCCACACATAAGAATTCATGAGTTCAAACAAGCGTCCTCATATCCTACTGCTTTCAATCTTGGCATGAAGTATTTTATGCTTTAATTGTAGAAGACTTCCTTAAAGCGAATAAAGAGGGCTAACACTAGACGCTTCTCTTCAACGTTTTGAGGCATGACCTCTCTGCATTAACATTGCAGTTCCTAGAAGACCTATTTTTTTCTGAAACCATGCTGGAATGGCATTGAAATGTTATGTCACTCAATAAAACGAGAACGACATGCTAAAACGACTTCCTCTAAGCCTTTGGAGAATGGGCAAACACAAAAAGCACAAGCTGTGTCACCCAAACACTCGGATGACCAATTTCAAACAATGCATGGAAACATGAACAGAAAATTCGAGGTACTCTTGTTTCACGGACACGAGTACCACGGCACCTAGTTGTCTGGTGGTGATGGTTTCATGCATACGTACAACAAGAAACAAAACATTGAGAATTACGTGCTCTTGTGGAACTTCTGAGCGATAACCAACGCCAAGTATTGGTTACGAACGACCAACTGTGTGCCAACCAAATGTTCGCATGAGCCATTTGAAGCGTTACGTGTTAACTTGAAATGAAAATTCAAGCCACTCTTGTTTCAAGGACACGACTAAGGTGACAAGTAGTTGTCTGGTGGTGACTGTTTCACGCATACGTACAACAAGATGCTTTTTGAAGGTTGAGATGGAAGCACGTGAAACAAAACATTGAGAATTATGTGCTCTTGTGCAACTTCTGAGCGATAACCAACGCCAAGTATTGGTTACGAACGACCAACTGTGTGCCAACCAAATGTTCGCATGAGCCATCTGAAGCGTTACGTGTTAACTTGAAATGAAAATTCAAGCCACTCTTGTTTCAAGGACACGACTAAGGTGACAAGTAGTTGTCTGGTGGTGACTGTTTCACGCATACGTACAACAAGATGCTTTTGAAGGTTCAGATGGAAGCACATGAAACAAAACATTCAGAACTATGTGCTCTTGTGCAACTTCTGAGCGATAAACAACGCCAGGTATTGATCACGAACGACCAACTGTGTGCCAACCAAGTGTTCGGATGAGCCATTTGAAGCGTTACGTGTTAACTTGAAATGAAAATTCAAGCCACTCTTGTTTCAAGGACACGACTAAGGTGACACGTAGTTGTCTGGTGGTGACTATTTCACGCATACGTACAACAAGATGCTTTTGAAGGTTCAGATGGAAGCACATGAAACAAAACATACAGAATTATGTGCTCTTGTGCAACTTCTGAGCGATAAACAACGCCAGGTATTGATCACGAACGACGAACTGTGTGCCAACCAAATGTTCGTATGAGCCATTTGAAGCGTTACGTCTTAACTTGACATGAAAATTCAAGCTACTCTTGTTTCAAGGAGACTACTAAGGTGACACATAGTTGTCTGGTGGTGACTGCTTCACGCATACGTACAACAAGATGCTTTTGAAGGTTCAGATGCAAGCACATGAAACAAAACATTGAGAATTATGTGCTCTTGTGCAACTTCTGAGCGATAAACAACGCCAAGTATAGGTCACGAACGACCAACTGTGTGCCAACCAAATGTTCGGATGAGCCATTTGAAGCGTTACGTCTTAACTTGACATGAAAATTCAAGCTACTCTTGTTTCAAGGAGACTACTAAGGTGACACATAGTTGTCTGGTGGTGACTGCTTCACGCATACGTACAACAAGATGCTTTTGAAGGTTCAGGTGGAAGCACATGAAACAAAACGTTGAGAATTATGTGCTCTTGTGCAACTTCTGAGCGATAAACAACGCCAGGTATTGATCACGAACGACGAACTGTGTGCCAACCAAGTGTTCGGATGAGCCATTTGAAGCATTACGTGTTAGCTTGAGATGAAAATTCAAGCCACTCTTGTTTCAAGGACACGACTAAGGTGACACATAGTTGTCTGGTGGTGACTGTTTCACACATACGTACAACAAGATGCTTTTGAAGGTTCAGATGGAAGCATATGACACAAGACATTGAGAATTATGTGCTCTTGTGCAACTTCTGAGCGATAAACAACGCCAAGTATTGATCACAAACGACCAACTGTGTGGCGACCAAGTGTTCGGATGAGCCATTTGAAGCATTACGTGTGAACTTGAGATGAAAATTCAAGCCACTCTTGTTTCAGGGACACGACTAAGGCGACACGTAGTTGTCTGGTGGTGACTGCTTCACACATACGTACAAGATGATTTTGAAGGTTCAGATGGAAGCACATGAAAGAAAACATTGAGAATTATGTGCTCTTGTGCAACTTCTGAGCGATAAACAACGCCAAGTATTGATCACAAACGACCAACTGTGTGCCAACCAAGTGTTCGGATGAGCCATTTGAAGCGTTACGTGTGAACTTGAGATGAAAATTCAAGCCACTCTTGTTTCAGGGACACGACTAAGGCGACACGTAGTTGTCTGGTGGTGGCTGCTTCACACATACGTGCAACAAGATGATTTTGAAGGTTCAGATGGAAACACGTGAAACAAAACACTGAGAATTATGTGCTCTTGTGCAACTTCTGAGCGATAAACAACGCAAAGTATCGATCACGAAAGACCAACTGTGTGCCAACCAAATGTTCGGATGAGCCATTGGAAGCGTTACGTGTTAACTTGAGATGAAAATGCAAGCCACTCTTCTTTCAAGGACACGACTAAGGTGACGCGTAGTTGTCTGTTGGTGACTGCTTCACACATACGTACAACAAGATGCTTTTGAAGGTTCAGATGGAAGCACACGAAACAAAACATTGAGAATTAAGTGCTCTTGTGCAACTTCTGAGCGATAAACAAAGCTAAGTACTGAACACGAACGAGCAAGCTTGTGCCACGGAAATGTTCTGATGAGCCATTTGAAGCATTGCGTGGAAATTTCAACTGAAAATTCAAGGTACCTTTTTTGAAGAACATCAGTACCACGAAGCTTTTTTTTATTGAGCTTTGTGTACTTGTTTTACTGAGTAGAAGTATGAAGCCTTTATCTTTTTTTGTGTTGGTTCATGTAATGGGAAGTTACTTGCTACGAGGACTGAAAATTTTGTTTACAAAGTGCTAAAATATCTAAACCTGTTAAAATGTCATGGGAATGGCTGAGGCATGAAGAAATGTGATGAATGGCAAGGACATACGTAGATTGGACCTTGACACTAATACTAAGGCATTACAAGGTAGGAGCAAGCTCAAAGCTTTCTTAATAATCCAGAAACCCTTCACATGGATGCTATACTGTAAGTGACCATCATGCCTGATACAGCCACATACTCGCTCTTTAACCTTAAAATTAAAAAAAATATCGGTTGCACATATGCAATATTTGTATGAATTTTTTTTCAGAGATAGCATAAATTGTGCAAATGTACTTAAACCTGTGTGACTAAGCTGGTTACAAGTGAAATTGAAATATTTTGGCAATCATCTGATATACTTATCGAATATATTTTAGTCAATATTTGCATTCATGATGTATACTAATTAAAATTAGTTATTTCATAAAAAGCATACAGCCATTTAATTGAGCTGAAAAAACTTTTGGTCTTTTATGTCCTTCAATGCCAAAAAATGTGATACGTGCTCTATATATTCGATCTAATAAGTCCTATTAATGTCCTGTATAGACTTGTGGGTGCCATAGACCAACCCCGCAGGTCCTATATAGGGCCCCCATTCACGCTGATTAGGTCCTATATTGTGCTTGATGGGACCCCCCATACCAACCCCACAATTCCTACATAGCTCCTATGTAAGTCCTGTACAGGTCCTATCTAGGTCCTGTATACCGCTATATTCGTCCTATGTCCTGTACAGGTCCTATCTAGGTCCTATATGCCACCATGTAGGTCCTGCATCGGTCCTATGTGGATCCGATATACTACCATATGGTCCTATACAATTGCTGTATTCAGTCTTGTGGGTCCGGTATGAAACCATACGGATCCAATATGAAAGTGTATAGGTTTTTTCAGTAGGGATACCGTCGATAGGTCTGCATCACTAGTATTCAGAGTTAAAGAATGAGTACGAATGTGACTAAAAAAGCCAAAACATATGGCAAACTTCAGTTGCTAGTACTCAGTCGTCTTGTTCCCTTCGTTTTGATTTCTATGTGTGTTGTAGTTTTGTTTTCACGCTTTTTGTAACTATGAACTCAAGTCCTGACTCCTTTACGGGCTCTGTACATCCGTGGTGAAGTTCTATTCAACCTCATGCCATATCAAGCCCTAAGATCCAATATGCCAAGCCACCAACCACTATATATAAGAAATTTATAATTTTAGGCACGTGATTGCCTAGTTTTAAGTTGACTTAACAGCCATGGTACTGGGATTGATTTTCAATGAGGTAATTTTGTGTAAGCCAGGAAGTGACGAATTAAACATTCAGAACATTTTACGTTGCAGATGACACTGGCTGGCATGGAAATATTGTAAACATTGCTGTGCTAATTATGTATAACAGAAGTATTGGTGTATTGCAGTTGTGTGATAATGCGGAGAAGTTCGCAAGCATAATTACAGACCATTATGTTAGTTTTCACATATCTGTGAGTAAATATGTGCAGCCATATATGAACGCAATGTTGTCGTTTTGTTCGCGTGGCTGAACGCTTTTACAAATTGTGGTAAGAGGATCTACAATCAACACCACAGGTCTGTTTTGGTATTTCCCGCAGAAAGCTGAACTGTATGATCATGCGCGACATGTTTCGACGCCATAGAGCAAACTAATGCAATTAAAAACTACAACATGCCTACCTGTATGGTGATATATTTCTTAAAAGTAATGTTAGCCTTATTGTACTAATTTAGTTGTCTTCATGGGTAGGCGGACACAAAGTTCAATGTACATGCCATTTCTTTGCATTGTGCAGTGCACATGTCAGTGTGCATTATTAGATTTTCCACACTACTTTCATGTTGTTTTACTGCTGTGAATTGTATATAGTGCTTCAGCTGTACTGTATATGTTCCTATTGTTCGGCATTGGACGTAGGTTCTGCAAAAAAATATGGAAATATACATATGCTTACACTGACTTCAGAACTTCTGTTGTTTTGATTCGAATGAAATATTGTGAACATTGTCTGTTTAATCATTTGAGGTGTGAAATTCTGCATGCAATGCAAATTGCTGGAACGCCGCTGGCTCAATGTAATATCTTGTGTAAACAAGTAGAACAGATTATTTACTCTTCAGAATTATTGTGGAAGATAAATAGGCGACAGGTAGGTAGGCAGAAAGTGGTCACTGTGTTCGTACATAGATTGGGTGATCCTTCATCAATTGTAACATAGTTGAAGCTGCATGTTGCATAAATAAAGTTTAACATAATGTGCAGGTGGACGACGCAGTGCTAGAGTGACTAGGTTTTTCCAGTTTTGTGCCTATTTGCTTCACTCCTCGTATTTCTGTGTTTTATCTATGAAATTATGAATGGGGAACAAGTCAACCTGTGTACTTCTGTGCATATGTATACTAGCAATTCAAAAGAACCATTATTTTCTGAAGAACATCTGTTTCGTTGAAGGAGACGGTAACACTACATTTTTTTTAAATTCGTGCTATATCATATGTGCAAGAGGAGTGTCAAGTACACATGCACTTTCCCAAGGGAGAATTGCATGTGCATTAACTTTTGTAGCGTTAGCTACACTGGGCTAGCCAAGCCCGTTTCGCGCACCTCATCAAGAGCCGTGCTGCGCATGGGCGAGGCTCAGTGATGTCACACAGCTGGCGCACGGGAGCCGGCACCTCCCACGCACTCCGCCGCCGCCGCGCGCGACTCACCGCTGCCGGTCTGCGCATTCCAGAGGAGTGACGTCGTAGCCGTGGCAGACGCGCTGGCGCCGGTGCGCGCGCAGCTATTCGCCTTCGCTGTGCAGTTCCCGTCGGACACTGCGCTGGAGCAGCGGTGCTTTTGACTGGCGTGGTGGTGGTGGTTGTGGTTCGAAGAAGAAAATACGCCTTATTTCTGCAGCCCGGTCGGCAGCACGGCGCAGCGCCGTTTGCTAGTGTGGTATAGCCATGGAGAAAGAGAGCGCAAATGCTGCTCAAGGGCGCAGAAGAGCGGAGAAGCTTGACTCATCGGATCCCGAAGTAGTTGCCTGGCAATTATCGTCCCAAGCTGGGATTTGGGATTCATGGAAGCAGGATTTGAGCAGGATTTCAGCAGGATTTGGGATTCACCACCATTGATCTTGTCTATCAGAGACAGACAACTCCAAATACTGTGTTGGGGGCCGTAGAGACGGCAGCGTGTTACTTCACTGTTCACTGAGCCGTCTTTGTGGCAATAGAGAACAACTTGACGTTGAGCAAAAAT
Source organism: Rhipicephalus appendiculatus (assembly GCA_030522465.1). Classification (NCBI taxonomy): domain Eukaryota; kingdom Metazoa; phylum Arthropoda; class Arachnida; order Ixodida; family Ixodidae; genus Rhipicephalus; species Rhipicephalus appendiculatus. Next base: position 15,673 of record JALIZH010016222.1, on the reverse strand, counting down.
TAATATACATGTGTCACATAATACGCATACCGTGTGTGTGTCATTGGAGCAGCAGTAAGCATGATAATCAAGCTAATCCTAGACAATCTAGACAATCAGGAAAGCCAAGAATAATCAGCTGAACCTTTGCTAACGCTACGTCTATCCTGGCATAGCCGAGCTAAGCCACTGCAACATTTTTTTTATTTAGCGGGAGACCTGTCCCTGCTAAATTTGTGGTGGTTGTGCTTGACATTGGACACGCCTTAGGCATTCGCTTAGGCGCATTTGTGTTTAACAATTAAGGTTAATTAGTAAGATTATAGCTAGTCTCCGAGTGTGAAAGCAGCTAACTACTGATTTTGAGTTAGAGAAGCCCTGTGTGCCGCGCTAAAGGGCGAGTTGCGAATAAGTGCTCATTGCCGATGTATGTTATCGTTCAGCAACTCAGAATGGCGCGGCTGCCCCTCTGTTTGGCTCGCGACAGTAAGCTCGCAATAAATGCACTTAATATATGTAACGTGGTCGTGACGTCGACGAAGGCAACAGTCGGCGTGTCAAAGAAGAAACTATTTATTTGGCCAAACTTGTGGCCGTCAAACGTAAAGTCAGATTAGAGTAATACGCACTGGCACAGATAGCGGCGAACGAAGCGTCAGCCGGTGATCAATTGACAAGCGGTGAAGCGCGTGGGCATTTATACGCGTGTCATCGAATATTCCAGTCTTATCACTGGTTGTCGCGAAAGCTCTGGAATAAGCTCGCGTTTTCGCGTCTTGCGCGCAATCTTAACACAACGATCTACAATAAACGCGAAGCCTCTAGAAAAATGAGGCATGAGGCACGGTTTCCGCTGAGCATTGCCTACAGTCTTTGTGGGCGTAAAATACAAAACGCGCGTGGCAATAGGCGCGTTACAGTGTCCTCCTAACTGGTATCTGCATAGGCGTGCACACGGTCGGGGGGAGGGGAAGGGTGGCCGACCTCATCCATCTTCCTAATCACCTACGGGGGGAGGGGGGCACGAAGTCTGCCCCGTACATTCACTTAATAAGCAGGGTGGGCGCCGCGACGAGCCTACGTCCCCGCCCTTCTCCCTAAAAAAATCGGGGGACCCTTAATCTTCGCCTTTAAGGGGAGATGCGATTCGGAAAAAAACGGTGCGTTAATCTGTAGCCTAAGGCAGTAAAATTTTTGCTGCATATATATGATTTTATGCTGATTTCAAATATGTAATTAGTTTTATAGTAAGTTGCACAGTTTTCGTTTTGTGCCATGACAATGTGTAAAATATAGTTCTTTTTGTAGACTCTTCTTTCGCCAGTAAATCTATATCCTTCTGAGCCATTATTGGCTCATATTGCTCCGCATTATCTGTAGAATGCAAATAATTATCAAGAAAACACGTATGAGACATTCTAAAGGACAAGAAAAATTGTAATGTGAGATGCCTTGGAATGCTCAGACCATACTAATTGCTTATTTTAGATTTGTAATAATTATATTAGGCGATATGAAGTTTTAAAGTCAATACTTGCACTCTGCACATGTTAAGAAATATGTGAGCAAAATTTCATTCTGATCTGGCTATCAGAAGCACCAAAAACATGATGTAAAAACTCATGAAGTTGCCCAGAATTGTGTCTTGAGAAAAACGCATTTTAAAGGTATAAGTGAAAGCTGACCTATGCGGAAAAGATTTGTCATTTAAGATGATTTATTCCATCATGAGAGCTTGGCAATCATGGTTATTTTGAGCATGCGACTTTAGTGAACCCCTCATGCGAAATGCAATGGCAATCAGCCAGGTGACAATTTCCAGGGGACTTTAGACAATCAGGACTTCTTAGATGTTTAGTGGCCACCTTGTGCTCTTTAAAAGCGATTTTGACCTATTTCGAGTTTAATTACAGTCTTCAGTTTTTTGTCGTGAAAGTAGAGAAACTAAACTTGTGAAAGCAAATAAAAACGAAAATATGTAATTTTTGAAAAAAAATTGCGTTTTTCGACTCGCATCTCCCCTTAAGAGTTGAACGCGATAGCGACATCCTGTCCCAAGTGCCTACTTCAACCACTTAGTGCATACTTGCTATGCACCCACTACGTGGTGTTAAGGGAATACGCGCAGTAAGGCGTGTGCCGTTTGTAATGGGTGGCCGGTCTTAAACTCCGAAATCCTTAATTCTGACGCCCGATGGCAATGTACGCTTTACGCTTGTACCACGCAATATTCCTGGGATATTACATGTTGTACTGTGACGCCTATATAAAGGACGCTTACGTTTGCGAAACATGAAAGTTATTTTCACTGTATTTCCAAGCAGAGGAAGTTATTTTCACTGTATTTCCAAGTAAAGGCGTGGCTGTGTGGGAGAACCAGTGTATCGGAACGGAACGAAAACCGAAAACGAAAAACGAAAAAAAAAAACCGATATTTTGACAGGAACTCAAACGTAACCGAAACGTTATTTATTATTTCGTTCCGGAGTGAAACCGAAATTTATTTGATCGTTTTTCGGTTCACGCGGAAACTTGGCGATCCGGAACAACCGAGGTCATGCAACGTGAGCAGTAATGCACATCTCAGAGTGCAGTACTAGCGCGTATCTCAGGCAGGAATTCTAAAGTAAAGATGTGTTCAAATTGTGCGAAACACAAAAACAGTGGCAAGCAGAAATCTTTGTCTTAGCTAATGTGGACTTACGTGTGGACTTTCGTTGTGACACATGTCAGCGTGGAGAAAGCAATATCGGCGCGGAAGTTTGTTTTGTATGAACAGCGGTCTCACATATGAGAGGCACGCTCGATGACGGGCTGCTTCTGAGATGAGGCTCACTCCCTTGACGCAAAACATTGAGCATGCTAAAAAAATTCTTAACTCACTTTTGAGAAAGTCTTCTATAACTTAGAAGGGCACTGGTTTGCGCTGATTTGTAGGAATTTGTGGTACAGTTAGTTGTGTTCCTCTTAAGAACTTGGGAAGAACGTGTCCTACCTCTGTCCCACTTTCTTATGGTTAGCGTGAGTAACTAGACGACAAAACCAATAATTTTATTCCAACTCTAACTTCAAATTTTCACATACAAATAAATAACGTTACGAACCGTTACGAAACATTTTTTTTTCGTTCCGGAACAGAAACGGAACGGAACTTTGTGCGGTGGAACGAAACTAAAACCGAAATGAAAAGCATTTCGCTCCGACACCCTGGGTAGAACACCTGCTTGCCACGCAGGCGGCCCGGGTTCGATCCTAACTCGGACCCGGAAATTTTTATTATTTGTTTTATTTCCAACTTTCTCGATTTTTTGGTCACGGGCAAGATGATGATTTTTCGCTCACAACCAACGACGCCGACGCCGACGCTAGAATTTCTGCGAAACGAGCTCTTCAACGCTATCGCGTTAAAAGGAACCCTGGGCATGCTTATGGGCATCAGAAAGGCAGGCAAAGAAATTTATTTTGATCCGGAGACGACACTCACTCATCTGCGTGTGTAACTTTTATATGTTATGGAAGCGGCAGCCGTGAGCGCTCCGGTGGTTGACGAGAACGATGGGACATAGGCACGCTCGCGGCTCGCTCTCAGCGAGCACTGACAGTTGGGGCGGAGTTTTGAAATGATAGATGTGTTGCTCAGAGTCTCGTCCTCGTCTCTGAAGGGTTATGTGTGGCGGCAGGCCCAGAGACCTGCAATGGAAACAGGCGGTCTTCGAACAGATGGGAACACGCCGCTACCACGGGACGCGCGCAGGTCGCGGCAGAAATAACGAAAGTTGCTCCACATCATACGCCCATGGAATGCAGTTACGTTCGGCCATCTGAAGATAACTTTGTCACGCTGGTATCCACGAATTTCGAGCGAACGAACTTGTAGACAAGTGTAGAAGCACTCAAGAGGGCCCACGTTTATCATTTTGCAATCGGCACGACACGACGAACCCAATAATTTGGAGCCGAAGGGGATTACCTTGGTTTGTATGACGCACCGCAATTTATGTGCTGGCCTTAAGCAAGAGCAAATACATGCCGATGCTACGAGAACACAAATTTGAAGTGAATTCAACGGGTTACCAGCCGCTTTGTACATATTGTCGCGGTCCACCGTAAACGGACAACCAAGACGTTTAACAGAACAGCAAACAGCCCGTTTTATGCAGCAGCAAAAGGCCAAAACATAAACACAAGGACGTCTTCTTCAGTCAATGTCACGTTCCGCGAGGCTGTATGATCGCACAACGTCTTCGTTTCATGCATACAACGGGCGCGGCATTTGCCTCCCTTCAAAAGAGCATCGCCCCGATGCTATGGTCACATGTTTGCAAAAGAGCGACAGTCCCTCGCAATGTCACTCGCTTATGTAAGGTTTTATGCGCACGACGTGCACAAGTTCAGGTCGGTGCTGGCGACGCTTCGTACAGTGGGGGGTATCCGGAACGACCTCATAGGTGACGTCACTTAGTCGTCGCAGCACTCTATAAGGCCCGAAGTATCTTCTAAGAAGCTTTTCGGATAGTCCCCGTCTTCGTACGGGCGTCCACACCCAAACCCTGTCGCCGGTTTCGTAGGTTACGGTTCTATGTCGCAGATTATAGCGACCTGCGTCGTGCTCTTGTTGTTTGTATATTCGAACACGTGCAAGCTGCCTGGCTTCGTCCGCGCGTTGAGTAAAAGCTTCGGTACTCGTCTCAACGTCATCACATTCGTGTGGCAGCATCGCGTCCAACATCGTCCTTACTACTCTTCCATGAACAAGGCGGAATGGGGTCATACGTGTCGTTTCTTGCTTAGCAGTGTTATAAGCAAACGTTATATAGGGTAGAATCTCGTCCCAATTTTTGTGCTCTATGTCGACATACATTGAAAGCATGTCTTCAAGGGTTTTGTTCAGCCGCTCGGTCAGTCCGTTGGTTTGTGGGTGGTAGGCCGTCGACTTACGGTGAATAGTACCGCTGAGCACCAACACATGATCTAAAAGTGCTGCTGTGAATGCGGTTCCGCGATCCGTTATAACGATCGACGGTGCGCCGTGTCTCAACACAATGTTCTCTATGAAAAATCGGGCGACCTCCTCTGCTGTGCCTCTCTGGATGGCTTTTGTCTCGGCGTAGCGAGTAAGGTAGTCGGTGGCCACAATAACCCAGCGGTTACCAGCACTAGAGGTAGGAAGTGGACCCAAAAGGTCCATTCCGATCTGGTCAAACGGCGTTGGTGGGACCTGGACTGGGTGTAACAAAGCGGCTGGTTTCGTCGGAGGTGACTTGCGCCGCTGGCAATCGACGCAGGTCCGAACGTGATGTTTCACGGCAGCGGCGAGTCTTGGCCAGTAGTACCGCTCCCGCACTCTGCTCAGTGTGCGCGTGTAGCCTTAATGCCCAGAGGTGACCTCGTTGTGGATATATTAGATGCGAAGCATCTTATGCTCGGGGCTATGTCCGTCCCTCCCGCGTCCCCCCGTCCCGCGTCCCGCGTCCGGCCACTTTCATGAAGTAGGGAAGCACCCATTATACGAACCAGAACACTGTAGTAATATGAAGGCCGTCAACCACTACCACAGTCATCAGAGTCATGGCCGAGAGCACAGAGAGGCTGCTTAGCAATGCTAGGCAGGTGGTGTCTGTCGCCCAGGTTGATCCCATTCCTTGATCTTGCTTGCATGTGTTTGGAGGGGGGGCTTAGTCCATCCCTCCTTCCCGCGTCCCACACCACCACAGCGCATGCCCGTCCCCTCCCCCCTCTCCTACGCTCACCCCCTTTCTCTCCTCTAGGAATCCTCTACTATACGGAGCGGCCCCCCGCGTCCTACACCCCCCCCCCCAGCGCATGCACGTCCCCCTCCCCTACCCTCTCCTACGCTCACCCCCATTCTCTACTCTAGGAATCATCTACTCTACGAGGCGGCGCCCGCGTCCCACATCCCCACAGCGCATGCGCGTCCCCTCCCCCTATCCTCTCCTACGCTCACTCCCTTTCTCTACTCTAGGAATCATCTACTCTACGGAGCGGCGCCCGCGTCCCACATCCCCACAGCGCATGCGCGTCCTCTCCCCCCTCTCTCCTCTTGCAATCCTCTACTCCACAGAGCGGCTCCCGCGTCCCACACCCCCCACAGCGCATGCACGTCCCCTCCCCCTCTCTCTCCTCTCCTACAGTCCCCCCCCCCCGTCCTCTCCTCTAGGAATCCTCTACGGAGCGGCGCTCACGACAGGTGGTGTGACAGCTGCATACTCCGCTGGGGACGCCACTTTAGTTCCGCGGTATGAAAATGACGGAGCGCGCAAGCTTCATTCTCTCTCCTGTGCAGCGCCGCCATGAGCGCCCGGACCGCTGCCGTGAAATGAGAGCGGCGACGTTCCTCTCGCTCAAGCTAATTATCTCCCCGCTGCTTCGCATCCACATATGGTTCCTTTTAGCGGGAGATGGGGAAGTTTTCCCTGTGAAAAAACAATGATGCAAGTGATGGGGTTGTACTGTAATGGTTATGGTGTTTGCTTTCGGTGCGTATGGTCGCGAGTTCGATTCCTGCGTTGTGCGTACTTCTGTGCAAATGTGATGTTTGTGCGTATACACCTAGTGGTCGATTTTCTCATATGTCCCAGTGATAAAGCAGCAAGAAATGTCTGTGAAACGCTAGCATAGTCCCTCAAATATATTGAATACGAAGCATTTCTTAGCGAACTTCGGCGACTTTGATCGTATCTATCCATCTATGTATCTATCTATCTAGCCGCCTACGACTTTGTGTTCTCCTGGCCGTATCGTTAATGGGTTTTATACCGAATTTGGTATGGCATAACATGACTGTATGGTGAACATGAATGGCCGATCATATCATAAAAATCATGACTAACTTGTCATAAAGAGTATGATTTACACCCCATGGCCGTAGTGCTTCTGAGGGCGTTTTCTTAACTTGATATATCCGAAAATTGGTACGATGAGACATTTCTGCATGACCAACATAAATGACAGATGGTAATATGCAAATAATGACTTGCATGTCATGTACAACATGATTTACATGCCACGCTCATGGTGCGCTGACGGCCGTTTCGCTAGCTTCATATACGCCAAATTTGGTATTGCGTGACGCGACTGTATGAGGAACATAAATGCCAAGTGGTCATATGGAAATCATGACCTCTCATGTGCGACATGACTCGCATGTCACGCTCATGGCGCGCTCGCGGCCGCTTCGTTAGCTTGATATACACCAAATTTGGTATTGCGGGTTGTGACGATCGTAAGTGGCAGGTGGTAACAGGAAAATATTGGCATGCATGTCATCTACAAGGCCATTTACATGCCACGCTCATGGTGCGCTTGCGTCCAGTTCGCTAGCTTGATATGCACCAAAATTGGTGTTGCGCGACGTGACTGTATGACGAACATAAATGACAGGTCCTAACATGTAAAACATGACATGCCAATTATGTAAAGCATGATTTGCTCCTTCCTGGCTGCTTCGCATTACATCGATTCGGATCTGCCGGTTTCTTTTTCGCAAGCCTGCACGCCGGCTAACGCAGGCACCTACGGCGCCTTCTAGATATAGAAACACTGAATATAGTGTAGAAACCTCAAGTGCAGAATTAAATCAAGCTGCTGCAGAAAGTCACCGCTGCTGCGTCTCCGTGCCGCGTTTGGTTCAATGTTGCGTCTGATGGGCCGCAGCACATCGCTTTCTTTCGACATATGGCGCAATAGAGTATTCTTTAAGACCGCTAATACCTATCCTGGCTTCACTTCTGGCCGTATTCACCTTATCTTTGGAACAGGGGAATGAGTACAGCGTCGCCATCTCTGCGCGGCAATAGAAAAGACGAGCGAACATTGTAAACAAACCTTCTTAAGCCTTGTGCACTACAAATCGACTATGTATATAAAAAACAAAGCTATTTTATCGGCATTACACAGCTAGCGAAGCTTTATTTCTCAAATCTAAATGAAATGCGAGCATCATTCGGGAATGAATGAGTTTAATAATGCAGGCCGAATGCTTGAAAGATTCGAAGTGGACAGCTCTCGCTTAAACAGGCACCGCCATTTTGCCTACACCCTGAAACCTCCTTTTGAAGGGGGGTTTTGCGCAGTACCTTTAGGATGCAAGTTAAAAGCTGAGCCCAAAACTCCCTAAAAAGGCTCGAACCCGTTTGCTGTGAGTTCATTCATTCACTTGCTCGTTCGTGCAGCGATTTAGTTAGTATGTCAGGTACATCGACAAGGTGCACTTGCGCAATATAGATGGTGCGTCTAATCTCTTTACGAAACAAACAACGCTGTCAAAATATTTTAACGATAAGTGATGCACGCCTTCTCGCGCATTACTAACGTGAAAGCCTTAGATGTCCCATCAAACACTAAAATTGATCGTCGGTGGTGTGAACATGAGTGATCTCAACAATCATCACGCCAGGACGTCACTATATGATGCCATCATGACTTCACCGATCACCAAAATATATGATGTCACTATAACGTCATCCTGACGTCACATAAAGCAACCTTCCATAATGACGTCGTGACGTGACATAGCCACTTTGCATTGCCTCCGTGACCGTTGGGCCAATCACGGGGGCAGAGCAAAACCAAGTGAGGGGCACAAAGCTTTCGGACGGGGTGGGGGGCAGATCAATCGTCAACTGAAGAAATACAAGATGGCTTTTGCCTACGAATCAACTTAGGCGAATCCATAAAGAACCCTGTGAGTTTTGCCTAGGCGCCTGATACAGAGGACTATTCATCTTGCGCGGGCGGTCACTTCAGGGACTGTAGTGCATCTCGTATGTTGTAATTCAACAATCATAAAACTACCTTGAACTCCTAAATTTACCAGTGAAAGGCAAGCACATACGAAACTACACTTGGCATGTGCGTGCATTGTTCATTCAATGAACTCTGAGCTGTTGCTTGCACTCACAGTCATTGTTTATGCTCTCTGCACATATTGCATATCCTATGCGGCACTACACAGATCTGTCATGGGCCACCGTGAGGCTTACTAAGATAATTTTAGAATAAGTTATCAAACAGCAGAAACTATGGTTAATAAATGTGCATGAGCCACCCGAGAGAAACTCAGTGTTTACAAGAAGATGCGCGAATTATCCCTTTGTGCTCTTTTACCTATTTTTTTTTTCACTGCTGTGATTTTCATGCCTTATGCTTGCGAAAAGGAGGTGCTAACATTTCATAAGCAACAATTAATTTTTAAAAAATAAGATAAGAGCTAGACGGCTGGTGCGAAAGTTTTTCAGTGCGCTGTCTGGCAAGCACGCGCTTTCTCCGCTAAAGGGTGTCTGCTATGCAGGAGCTTGTTAGGTGGGGCCACGTTCGAAAAGAGAGTGCGAAGGAGAGGAGACCAAGGAGGAACGAGAGCGCAAGAGGATAGTGTCGCTACTTCCCGAAGTCTCAGGGCTGTAATGGCTGCGGCTACCGCACTTCAGCTGTTGCGCTATGTGGCTGGAAATCCGTCTTTGATGATGTATGACATCACGGTGATATTATTTGCGTGCCAGATTTTTGACGAGTGTTTTAAGTGCACATCACTTTAGGGGGGGGGGGGGAGCTTTCGTGCGCTGTCGTCGTCACTTGGCGTAGCACAGACCAAACCTCATATAGCCTTACCAGTTGTAGCATATTGAGCGCTCGCTCGCGCCAACGAAAAGTCTTCTCACTCTTGTTCTTCGATCGCCCTGTTGATGTTAACGCAGGCAAAACTACCTATAGCATAGCCAAATGTAGCACATTGAGCGCGTGCTCGCACCGAAGGGAAGTCTTCTTCCTCTTATTCATCAAGCGACTTGATGATAACATAAAGTGCGGACATTACAGCCATGGCTAGGAAAACACGACAACACAAACCACGTATAAGAATTAAAAGAGGAAGCAAGTGACAGATAGAAAGAGAGAAAGAAAAGGTAGGAAGAAAATAGAAACAAGTAGGCATTACGAGAGAAAAACACTAAAAACTGGAATAGTGAAGAGAAAAGAAAGAGAAAGCCGAAGAGAAACAAAGAAGGCTGCCCAGCTCCCACTTCCTTCAGGCTTGGCACCACTTAGGGCAAAGCTGCCTTAATTTCTTTTCACGTTGCATATATTTTGTCGTTCTCTGGCTAAGCTAACATGACACGCAAGAGAAAACGAGAACACACGTGTGCGCAAACTTCGAACTGTTTGTTTGCTAACAACGCACGTCATATATACACAAACATGAAAGGGTGAGTAGCTGATAAAATCATGAAAAAAAACTTGATAAAGTTTGAGGGTGAACTGTGCAAATCTAGAATTCATGAAGACACGTGTGGATTGACGTAATGGGTGTCTATGAAATTAAAAGCTGGGTTTCCCAGTGCCACGGAAGGAGAGCTTACGTAAGTTGATGGATCATTTTTTTAGCATGAAGAAAGCCTCCATGTTCTCTCGTCCTTTCTTCGACTTAGAGCGTTCCAAAACCTTGGTATCGCTGAACATGGCTTGGATTCGCAACGTGCGCAGTGCGCTGCTAAATGCCCTGGAGACTGTAGCATTTCAGTCGCGTATCTGTGCTCTCTTATCTGATGTTTAAGCACTGTCCTGTCTGGCTTGTATATGATTTTGCACGCGTAAGGGGAATTTTATAAATGACGTCCACACAATCGAAATACATGTTGGAATGCCTTATTACGCAGCTCTTGCTTGACGGTTTTTCTTCTTTTTTGGAATTAACTTTTTTTTTGCAGAGCCCTTTCATTTTCAAAGGGTGCCTTATTCCGCAGCTATAACAGCTATAATAACCGGCCTTTACAACACAGCGAAAGCTTGCGATGTGCCTCATTCGGGCCACAAGGCCGTCGCGCACCTAGCGATGGCGGCGATAAACACGAGAGGTTCGGCGGCGACGCGCTCGCGGCGTTTCTATGGCCACCTGTCCTATTCGACTACGGTGCCTTTAGCCTCGCGCTACTAGTGCAAGCTACGCTCGGCTTTTTTATTACACGTTCTTCTCAGATGAAGACATCTGAGACAATCTGAAGACATCTGAGATGAAGACATCGGAGCCTTAGAGACGTTTATATACGTAGATCATCGCATTCGTCGATCTGCAACACCGACAAGCAAATGTCAATCAATAATACTCCCCGAGCATGTGCGACGTCAGCCATCCTTTTAAAAATTCGCATATCATAATTTTTTCTTGCGAAAGTCTAGCTTATATTGCAGGCGTGCGACTAAACTGCACAGGGAAATAAGAACTTAGGTTGTAGAGGGGTTTTCGGCGTGCGGCGGTCATTCCGAGCCAAAGCGCAGTGCCGGTCTTGATGAAACAAGCTCACGTCGGTGTTTTATTTGTTTTTCTTTTGTTCGTTCAGGTAACTGCTACATTCGATTAAAATTCGTGCATCCTATTTCCGGTCATTGTCAAGGCTCCCTCGTTGCCTGAACAGCATACGAAGCATAGGGAAGTCATCGCAGAACGAACACAGAAAGCGAGCAGCTAGAACCTCAAAGGCTGCGATATGCGGCTGGCTTCGTTTTCGCGCCCAGAAAAAGATGGCGGATCAAGCTTACGGGCTTGACGACAGATGGCCCTGTAATTTTTAAATATGTCCTATTTTAAATATCTCTTAAAGCTGGTACTAAAACACTTGTTTACTTTGTATTAGGTGCTTCGCATTCAAATGTCAATCGCGTGAACTGTTGCAGTAAAAAAGTGACAGTCTCGCCAAAAGGCGAAGCAATGAATGCGATAGCAACAAATTGGAATGTCAAGCGATGAATGACAAGCAGGTCGAAACGTGCAGCGCGCTGCTCATGCACACATGACGCACGAAAACAACACGCACAGGACGAGCGCGAACTAACAACGTTCACAGCTCGACACTTAACGCGCTGCTCAAACAAAAACGACGCACGAAAAAGCATTCACAGGTACAGACGAGCGCGAACTAACAAGTGTCACAGTTGTTACTTCGCTGTGTTTGAAAAGCGTGCTCTTTTCGCAAACGGGGGGGGACTGCCGCGAGTGAAGTGACCTTCGTACGCTCGGTAACTACAACGCAATCGCTCCGGCGAAAGCCCAATTCTCCCCCACCGCGAGATAAGCGAGCGCGCGCACGGGCGTCTATCCTAAACGAGGCAAAGTGCGCGAGGGGAGATGAGCGCATGAGCGCGGGCGCACGACGAGCGGGGCGCCGAGGTGAAGCCCCGCTGAGCGTGCCCTTTGCGCCATCTCGCTGGTAATGCTGAAGACACGCTGAAAAGACGCTGTATATAGTCACGGGCGAATATGGCAGAAGATGATGACGCCGAAGTGCTGAACGGAGCGCGCTTGGACTGCAGCAGAGAGGCGCTGCGAGCGCTGCCAGCTATCAGTCAGGCTTCTCACAGCTCCCGGATTCTAAACGTTTTTCAAGGTTTGTGGGGACTTGCCTTCGTGTGAACGTGCGTGAGGACTGTATGACCACTTCTGGCGTCTACTGAGAAGACGAACAGTCATTCACGGCAAGCCACGACATCATCAGACTCGTCCTTCTCGGACCGCTGGCAAGTAGGCCTAAGTCGGCGTCTGTGTCCAGAACTGCCCATCGCTGCCACGCTACCCGCAACGGTGACGGCGTCTGATGCCACGATATCAACGGACACCATGGATACAGACGCTTCGGCCCAAGCTGCTGCTGCATTGAAAGCCCCTGGTAAGCGTCTACCTTTGCAAACTGCCATGGACTTGTACAGTGAGCACGATTCGGACCCGAATGCAAAGCGTGCATGTGCGACCCCTTCCCTCCGATCGGGAAAGCAGACGCCGACGCCATACAAGGCCGTCATCAAAGCGCGCGCTTGCGTCGACCTGTCGGCTCTACCATCGAAGTGCGTTCAAGCTGCACTAGATGCATGTCTCCAAACAACGGGATTTAGAGGATTCAGCATCCGTCGACAGACAAACACAGTGTCAGTGTGGTTACCGTCATTAGACGCGGTCAGTCGCCTCCAGCAGCTTAAGCAGATTGTTCCCCCAGTCGGCAAACCTGTTCCTGTCCAGGCCCATCTATCGTCGGGCGTCGACCTTCGGCTGTATGTGGTGGCTGGCGTAGACCCTAGGGAAGACCAAGATACCCTGCGCAGAGAGCTCTCCTGCCCTCAAAATACCATTGTTGCCGCACGCCACATGGGCAAGAGCGGCACTTGTCTCGTCACTGTTCAAGGTCCCTTGGCCGCTCAGGAGAAGATATACTACTATGGCTGCGTACTCCGCCCTCGACCTTTCAAGCCTGCTGTCATATTTTGCTATGGATGCTATAGACAAGGACACATGAAGGCATCTTGCCCTAACACACAATCGGATGCCGACATGGAAGCAACATCTGGCTCCAATTTTCGCTGTGGACTTTGCAAGTGCGATGACCACGACATAGCATCACCTCAATGCCCGAATAAACGAAACGCCACTCGAGAGCTTCGACATAAGCGTCAACAATCAAGTCATTTAGGTGGCGCCAGTGTCCTGCATCTGAATAATCGTTTCGAGATCTTGGCGGACTTAGAACCGGACGACTCTCACATAACCGAGGCTACGTCTTCCACCGAACAGAAAAGTTATAGTGCCGCGGTCAAAGAGCCGCGCAAGAAGCTCTCCCCGACGAACTCTGCTCTTCCTACTTCGCATACTTCGCAAACGGAGACACCAGATGACCTTGTATCACTGGATACAAGATTGGCCCGACTCCAACAGGAGATAGATCACCTTCGGCGCCGTCGAGAACTTCTAGCAAAGCGAACGGCGTCGTCGTCCACACCGCAGCATGACACAAACGTCCAGCCTATCCAACAGCTCCGGACTTCGTCAGCGGACCTGACACCCATGGCACTTCTACAATTCGTGGCTAAACAGCTGATGTCACTGTCGCAAGTTCTGGCCTCAAACCTTCCTAAATAATGGCGTCGCAACACTCCCGGCCACAAAACGTCCTGCAATGGAACTGTCGTGGCCTACCAGGCAAGTTAAGTGAACTTCGCAAAAGGGTTCACCTCGGACGTCACGCTTGTTGGGCAGTTCTGCTACAAGAACCAAATGCCCAGTTAAGTATCCCGTCCTTCACTTTATACGCTAACCCCAATATGCCAGATCGACGTTGTGTCTCTAGTAATGTCCTTCCAGGTAAAGCCACAATATATGTGCTCACAAGTCTGCCTCAATGGGGCATCGATCTGTCAAAATGGTGCTCGCAATCACAGGGAGTCGTCGCGGTTAAAGTCCGCCTTCAGAAAACTGACGTAATCCTGGTATCGTTTTATGCCAAGCCGCACACTGGCTCATCTACCCGAATAAGACTGGGATGGATTCCCTTCCTTCGAACTCAGCACTCAGGGTGCCCTATATTAGTCGGTGGCGACTTTAATGCTCCGCACGTGGCATGGGGGTATCCCACATCATCAGCTCGTGGGAATCATGTCTGGGACACATTTGTGGATGCACACTTCCAGCTGCTGAACGATGTTACAATCCCAACGCGCCGTGCTGACCAACCACACGCTTCATCGTACTCGCCCGATTTGTCATGGTGGTTAGGATCCGGCGCAATCGGATGGCAACGTGAACCGGACTGCTGGGGAAGTGACCATTACCCCATCTTTCTTGAATTGCGCACCCACGGACATTCCCGACTTCGCCGCTGTTGTCGAGTTGTTCACTGGGACGCCTTTCGGGAGGCCGCACTCATACCACAGGACCCGTCGCCGCAAGATCTTCCAAGATTTTCTTCGAAAGGCACTCGATTCGGCAACGAAAACGTCCTGGGTAGATGAGAGACGCCCGGCCCCAGACTTGCAGCTGTTGCGCCTTTGGGCGGCCCGGCGCCGGGCTGAACTTGCTGCGGTGCGAGATCCTACGTCGATAGAAGCAAAAATACAAATGCGGAGTATCGCGGCACAAGCTCGTCGGCATGAGCGAAGACTGGACAGAGGACGATGGCTAGATTGGTGCGCGTCTCTCGGACCCTCGTCACGCACAGCCTCTGTTTGGCGTACGTTTCGTGCAATGGAGAAGGGCCAACGTCAGCCCGACCCAACGGCTTCGGTGCTCCTAGCCACGGCGGATACACCGTTGAATGCTGCACAACAAATCGCCCGGACGTTGTTCCCACCACTATGATGTGCTTCCCGTCCCCCTCTAAATGACCATGTGAACCTGCCTTCGACGATAGGCCAACAACCTCATCAGAGGCAGTTACTGGAATACAAGCACCATTCACCATGGCCGAGTTGATAGCAGCTATCGACGCGTCTAAACCACGGACGGCTCCTGGACCGGACGGATTACCTTACGAGTTGTTCAAAAACCTCAATGAGACATCCTTGGCCTCGCTTTTGGATAACATCAATCATGTGTGTGGGCTGAAGGCGATATACCTGCTTCTTGGACGCATGCGGGAAATTATATACCGATACCAAGCCAGGAAAAGACCCTACTAATACACGCAACCCTGCTGCCCTATCGCCTTAACAGCGACTGTATGCAAATTAACGGAGAAAATGCTTTCTACGCGAATAACCTGGTGGCTTGAGCAATTCAAATGAGCCATCATCCTGCACAAATTGGATTTCGCACGCACTTGGGCACAGAAGATGGACTTGGAGCACTTACTGGCATGGTCTTGGCTGGCAATAGGACACGCCGGGTGCGAACAATATTAGCCATGGATGTGCACAAGGCATA